>JAQQSZ010004610.1:0-14105 GCA_028646595.1 Phalanger gymnotis | reverse complement strand
AAAAAAAGAGATGTTCAAAAGTAAAAAAGTTGTTTTTTTTCATGCAACTAGAAAATAAGATACACAGACAATGGGGTGTAGAAATTTATCTTGCCGTACAAGAAAGGAAGGGAAAAGGGGATGGGAGAGGAGTGGGGTGACAGAAGGGACGGCTGACTGGGGAACAAGGTAACCAGAATATATGCCATCTTGGAGTGGGGGTGGAGGGTAGAAATGGGGAGAAAAGTTGTAATTCAAACTTTTGTGAAAATTAATGCTGAAAACTAAATATATTAAAGAAAAAAAAGAAAAAAGGTGGTGAATCGATATTTTCTTTCAGATTAGGTATTTTAAAATATATCAATAATAACCTTAAAATTTTTCAATTAAATATGAAAAATTAATAAATTTTATTAAATACTACCATATGAAAGAAAAGAATAAATCAAAGTTTTACCTTTTGGACAAAGTATGTAGGTCCTTTAGAGTAGGAGTCAAAGAATACTCTTCATATTTTTCTTTCGAGAAAAACACATTCAGTCCGTTTTTTGGTGAAACATCCCTATAAAGCAAAGCAATTTACTTGCACTGGACAATTCAAAGTGCTTATCAGAACTAAAATGTCACAAGTGAAGGTTACCCACCCATCCTATATATATTCCCTATAAGGGAAAAAGTATTAATTGCACAGGATTTAAAGTGGACCTTATTTGTGCTTTCAGATCTTTGCCTTGCTAAGTCGTATATTCTGCAATAAATTAAAAACAAAGACTACTGAAGGTTTGTTGCTTTAGGTTAGTTTTCTCTAGTTTTTAGTGAATAGGGTTTTTCTGGGGGGGGTGAGGAGATGTATGTACCACTTTTAAGGGGAAAAAGTTACTAAAGGATATCTATCCAGAGTACTTCTATTAATCCTAGGATTTTATTTTTCCCATCTTGGCAAGTGAGAATGATGACATTAACAATCAAGTCAGTATTATCTGGTAAGTTCTAATAAGCTTCCAAATCTTTGAGACCAGCCTAGCTAAGTTCAGAAGGCTCATCAATCAGAAGGTTGGTTCAACAAGAGATGAATTTTTTTGATCACAGCAATTTAAAAAAAATCCATGCATTAAGTAAAAAGGCTATTTATACTTGTGGTGAGAGTATACATAATAATGAAATTGCTCACTTTTGTACATGATATAACCATGTGCACTGAGAAAGCATTTATCTGTAGCAATTGCAACAAATTCAAGCATGTTTATATAAAATACCATAATATTAATAACAATGAAGCATTTATCAAAATGGTAGGTTTCATTTTTGCCAGTTCTCAAAATGAAAATCTAACTATATAATAATGAAGGTATGCCCATAGCATACCATATTATGTATCAAGTATTACAGTATATTTAAATTTTTTTTCAAAGTTTTTCTAAAACATTCATCTAAAGAACTAGCTAGGTGTAACAATGGTGAAATTATAATTTTTTATTCTTAGCCTGCATTTTTAGTACTTTACAGCTTCCAAAGTGCTTTCATATACACCACCTTATTTGGGCCTCACAACAATCCTGATATGAACAATGGGTAAGATAGATAGATAAGCAAACCAAAGCCCAGGGAGGTTAAGTGCTTTGCTCAAAGTTACACAGATTATGGAATAGAGAACTTAGGATCAAAACCAGGGCTTCTGATTTCTAATTCAGAGCTCTTTCCATCAAACCACTCCATGTCTCTAGTACTAAGCAACAAGTGTAACACTTACTGTTAAAATGTCAAAGAAATTTACCTTTACCTTAAAATCTACATTTTGCAAGGACTATGCTCTATAAAACTGAGGTCTCTGAACTGTAAGAATTTTATATAGTTGTTAAAACAAAATAAAACAAAACACATCCCTTAATGAAGAATATATTGGCTTGGAGTAACAGGCCAAAACAAATGGTATAGAGCCTGTGTACTCTTTTTTTTTTTATCTTACTTTTCTAAACAGCAGAAGATGAAGGTTAAATAGAGAGGCTTTAGTAAAAGAAGAACCCACAAACCTCTCCTTCTAGATAATCATCAGCGAAATCAAATAGAATGAGGCCCAAGAAAAATTTCCAAATAGCGAGGTGCAGTCATTTCTTGAGCAAAAGCATAACTGCCCAAGATGGTGTCTAAGAGTTCAGGCTGGGGGAATTTCTAGGGCACTCAGTACCTAACTGAGGTCTCGAAATGATTTGATTTCTCTAGAAACTGCATCAAATTCTTCTAGACTGAAATCCTTCAACTCTATCTCTACCTTCTTTTGAAGACATGACAACAGATTTAACTCACCAGTTGAGCACTGGATTGCCAATAGACATCTTGCATAGTCTTGCTTCACTAAATTTCCAACTGCTGCTGCCCTGGATTCAATAGTGTTTTAGATTCCCTAATGTCCACCTGGGAAAAAGCAAGGAGCCAGGGTCAAATACATGGAGATAAGTATCAATGTAGCAGAAAAATGAGCTTGACTAGATTTAACAGAAGTAATTCACTGAGATGTGAAAGTCTATCTCCTCCCTATTCTGAAAATACTCAACTCTTTAAAGTGAATTTGATGTTGAGTTTCTTATTTTGTTGCACAGCACCATCAGAGACAAGTGAAGTCCTCTCCTGGTTACCATTATTTAGGACAAATAATATTTCCGTTCTGAACATCATTGAGAAATAAATAATACTTTACATTTGCACACAGTGTTTTACAGTTTGTAAATCACTTTCACATACATATTTCATTTGATCTTCTCAACAACTCTGTAAAACTACTGGGTGAGAATTATTTTATTCTTTTTGTTGGTGGGGAAATTGCGAACCACAAGAACTGTGATTTTCCCCACCTCAAATAACGTAAAAGCTCACACATACAGATTTTCTGATTCTAAGACCAATGTTTTTTCTACTACACCATAACCTTTCGAAGAACTTACAGAATGGATGCCTCACATCAAGCCTGAGGTCTTTCAGAGATAAGCATGGGATAGCTAAAATTGCACTAGAGTTGTTATCAGAGGATTTGGGTTTGAATACTGGCTCTAGTATATAATTATCTCACTGGGTCTTAATTTTCTCATAAAATGAGAGGGATTGGACTAAATTATCTTCAAGGTTCCTTCTAGGTCTTAATTTATAAGACCCACAAAAGTGTATTCCTTCTCACAAATCATAGATTATATATTGAAGCAAGCTAATTTAACCAGTAATTAAATTCAGTGAATAGAATCTATGTCAATAAAAGATACAAACTGACTAGTCAAGATAAGGTGTTCCTGAATTCAGCATTCTATCTTTAGTCTTCAATCAGGTTGTTTCTCTATTTCTAGAATGTACTTGCTCCTCAATATCACCTGTTAGAATCTTTAACTTCCTTTAAAAGATTCAACTCAGGTGAACATTCTTTTCTTCTTTCATTTAAAAAGTTCTTATTAAGATTTTACTTATTATGAGCATGGCACTCTGCTAGCTTCTGGGGATACATGTACAAAAATGAAACACTCTGCCCTCAGTGAGCTTATATTCTTATTGAGATTTAGAGCTGAAAGGGCTCTTCAAAGCAATTTAGTCCAACTTTCTAATTTTACAGATGAAGAAAAAAGTACCCAGAGAAGTTGATCTGAAGGATTTTAACCCAGATCTTCTGACTCCAAATACATAAACAAGTAAATACCAAATACATTTAAAATAATTTGGGGGGTGAAAGCGTACTAGCAATGGGGAGAGAAGAGATCAGAATGGGCCTCTACCAGCAGCCGGCATTTGAGTTCACACTTGGTGAGAGATTTTAAGAGGCCCAAGTAAGGAAGGAGTGCATTCTAAGCATAAAGCCTCTGTGCAAGGGCATAGAGATGAGAGACAGATTAGCTATGTGAAGCTTTTTTTTTTTGGATTTCCCAGCTGTCAGTGCTCTCTCTTCAAACTACCTTGTTTGTGCTACATAATATTCCTCACCCCTTTCCCCCAGCAGAATTCTCTGAGAGTAAGTACTGTTTTTGTTTTGTATTTGTAACCCCAGCACAGTGGCTTGAGCATAGTACATGCCTACCAAATGTTTCATGGATTAACTGAATGTAAAGGTGGGCCTCACTAGAGGATTAATCAGCAAAGACTTTTGGAGCTAGAACGGACCTAGAAATCATTTAATCCAATCTCATTTTACAGATGAGAAAGCTGAGGCCTGAAAGTTAAATACCACTATCTAAAAACTTCTTATTAGATTTCCTTGTTCCCAGACCAACATCTTGTCTAGCTGTCCATCATCATGATAAGGAGCTCTAAGATGTGGGTTGGAATCCTTACTCTAAAATCTAGGAGACCATGGTCATTATGTTCTGTGTCTGTTTCCTCACCTGAAAAATAACACCAACAGCCCTTCACGATCCCCTCTAGGTGCTAATGAACTCCTCCCTCTCAAAATCGTCCTGTATCTACTTTATATATGTTTTGCACATAAATATATGCATGTCTCCCTCACAAAGAATCTGAGCCTCTTGAGCTTCGGGGCTGTTTCACTTTTGTCTTCGCATCCCTAATGCTTAGCACATAGTGGAGGCTTCATAAAAACTTTATGAGTAACAAGTCTGTTGTTAGACTCAAATAAGAAAATATGCTTTGAAAGCAAACCCATTGTATAATTGTCAGCCGATATTACTGGTTAAATCATTAAGTTTAGAAGACAGTTTTCATAAATCATAGAATAATCAATCTGGAACTGGAAGGAACTCTAGAAACCATCTAGTCACCCTCTTTTTAAGGAAGTTTAGGAAACTAAGGGCAAGGATGATTAAATGACTTGTTCAAGGAAACCCGAGAATCAAATATAGGATTTGAACTCTGGTCCCAGTGACTGCAGAGCCAGTAATATCCACTATACCAAGCTGTCATCATGTCATCCCTCATCAATAAGGCCCCTTCTTAATGTCAATGACCAGTGTCTACAGGAATTTATGACCTGAAAGGGGGTGGGGGGAGGTAACCTCAGAGATGATTTGGTCCCACTGGCTCATTTTATAAATGAGGGATAAACACCCGACATTTATTTTAGCACGGTGCTTTAAGGTTTACTTTTTTTAAACATTCTTAGGCATTATTATCCCTGCTTTACAGATGAGGAAACTGTGGCTTACGTCCAGGAAGAGAACTTTCTACATCATCTTGTCTTAAAGGGGCTCTTCTCCCTGCCCCCCCCCCCCCAATCACTAAGCTTTTGGATTCAGCTGGCGCTGGATACAAACTTACAACTAGATTCAACTGTTTCGCTCCCGTGGAGGACAAGGACAGGAGCGATCACTTCTGCGGCCCTCAGGCGTAGGTGCTTAGTGAAAGGGGGCGGGGAGAAGGGAAGCTGGCAGGGGAGGGGTGTTACACGGCGGGGAGGGAATAAAAAGGTAACAGGGCTGAGCAGGGAGGGAAAGGGGAGCCGGCTCTGGTCTGGGAGCAGAGCAGGAGCCGAAAGTGAGCAACAGAGGCTGTGCGGACCCCTGGCTGGATACAAAGCCGGGCTCGCCATGTTTCCATCCTGTCCCCAAAACGATCACGGCCGCGCTCCAGGCCCACAGAGCCGGGGCCAGCCCACGCGCCTCCCCGGGCCCTCCTCACCCCCTCTCTGCGGCTCGCCGGCCTACCTCTGGCTCTCGGCGACGCCAGGACAACGCAACATCCCGCTGCGCTGCCCACCCCTCCTCAGACGGCGCCAGCTAAGGTCCCCTTTTAAAGGTCTCGTGCGTGCGTCGCGCGGCTGTGCGTGATGACGTCAGCGATTTCTGAAAGCGAGGCGGGAAGCTGGCGAATTCGGACTGGGAGCTCTGCTTTGAGTCCCGCGGTTCCTGCGGAGCAATGAGGCTAGGGATGCTTAGACATCCCCGTCTTCCGTTCTCAACAGCGTCTTCTCTGGCAGCCTGCAGCTATGCCCAGTTATTAGTTGTGTGCCTTAGGGCAGAACTGACACCCCTTCCCTCTGCCTCCTCTCCATTTTTGGGTTGGAGAATGCAGTTGCAAACTCTCCCTCCTTTCCACTGATCCCTTTGCACAAATACCTCAGCCATCCATCCAGCTAGTGGGAGTTAAGTTTCGGTATCCTAAGATACAGTTTTCTGATGATAGGAAGGGCCATTAGGCACTCTCTCTCTCTATCCACCTACTTGTCTTGGCTACCAATTCCTGGTTTCTCTCGTAACAAACAGTTGAGCAGCAATCCAGTCAGACAGCCTAAGCAAATGTTCTGCACCCACGGCCTCCCACCCTTTACCCTCTCACCTATTAACAAAAAAAAAAAAAAAAAGGAGAGAGCCTCATTTCTCATCTTTTTTGGGGCCAGGATGGGTTGTTGCAATTGAGGAAAATTGGGCTTACATGTTAAGAGTTCTTTTCCTTTGTATTGAGAAGTAGCCTAAGGTAGCGGACAGTTCAATTCAATAAACATTTATTAAGTGCCTGCTATGTGCCAGACATTGTGTTAGGTGCTGAGAATAAAGAGAAAGGCCAGAGAGCTGAACCCCAGAGCCAGAAAGACCAAGACCCAAATCCTACTTCTGACACTACTTTCCGACCTTGGGGCAAGTTATTTGACCACCCAGTGTACTCGGGAATTCTGACATTCAAGCCAAATAAACATTAATTATTAGTTTCTATGGTCTCTTTCATCTCTGAAATTTTTTATTCTGTGGGCAATGCTTAAACTTCTCAAATTGAACTGAATTCAGTTTGGCCATATCTGATCATATGCATTCCAGTTATTCCACTGCTTGGTCTTCTTGGCATTTTTCTTCTACAGTTTTTTTTTTTTATTATGTCACTGTATTATACTATTAGGGACTGTACTACCATGAACTAAAGCTGTCATACACTCTGTGGGAAATGCTTTATAACTGTACTCATACCCAAGAAGGTCAAGGACAGAAAGAAAGATCCTGTATATAACAAAAAAAAAAATCCACATCAGCATTTCTTGTAGTAGTCCAAAATTGTAAATTGGGAATGGCTGAACAAACTGTGGCATATGGATATAATAGTATACTACTGGGCAATGGGAAGCAAGGAATTGAAAGCTTAGAGCTAATTTAGTTGGAAGGACCCAGACATGTACATGTGAATATCTATGTCATGTAAAATGTTCAACAATTATCTATACCGATGGAAGACAGCAGTGGTAGACAGAATTAAAAGGGAAGTCATTTATAAACCATTTTTATTTGGCTCTGGACTGGGCTCAAATTTAAAGGGGTGAATGGTTTAAGCAGGTAGGAGGAGGGATGATCGGAAACTAGATATCCATCCTAATTAGACTTAGTTTGCTAAAATTAGTTTGCATTTTATATGACACACGTACATTCACAGCTAAGGGAAGGGGCTACTCCCCACCCCAGAAGAAGCAAACCATTTGGAGATTAGAGATTTTATGGGGACAATCTACCAAGTGGATAGTTTACAAATAGATGGCTGAGAGTAATTTGTAGTTCACTGATGATGGTACCTCTTCTCTGGGTGACAAATGAATCTGGAACTAGATTAAATACATAACACATGGTTTGACTTCTTAATACTATCCAATAGCAGAAGTTAAATGAGGTGTAAGCAAAATAATTTTTACTGTTTCCCATATCTGATAGGAAACTGGAAGACCATAATATTAGTATAGTAATATTAACTGCCATTTATGTTGCCCTTAAAGCTTACAAAGCATTTAAATAGAAATTGCAAATATCTATTACAGAACATTCACAGCCCTGCGAGGTAAGTGCTATAGGCACACAGTATCTGGGAAGTAGTGAATTCAATAATCAGCAAAAGTTATACCCAGTCAACATTGAATAGTAAAGGCAGATATAGGAAAGGCAGGGTAGTTAGCTACTTACATGGTGAGATTTTAAGGACTCCAGGAAAGGTCTTTCTTCCTAAATGATTCCCTCCCCTTGTCTCTCCTTGATGCCTAAAATCATTTTTACTAGAAAGTTAAAGTGGTAAATAATCCAGGGTGAGATAACATTAATTTAAATTTATTCACCAACTATTTATTATGTGCCAACTATATGGCATGTACTGGGCTAACTGATGAGGAGACAGATACAAAAAATGAAAGTCTCTATTTTCAAGGAGTTTAAAAGCATTGTTCTAAATGGCTCAGAGAGAGGCATCTATGGATAGAAAGCTTACTATGGTTTATTCCTCCCTGCTTGGATCATAATTTTAGGAAATACATGATAACTATCAGACTTTTTTTCAAGATTGAATTTTGAGAGAGAGAGAATAATAAAGGAATTGGGACCCAAAAGGGGATTCGTTTAGACATGGGAGGCTGAGGAAAACATGGTACAGTAGGAAAGGGCACTCACTCTGGAGTTAGAAGCCCTGGATTCAAATCTCAATTCTGCAGCTATGTGTGTGATATTGGGTTTTACTAACTTTACTTATCTGGGCTTCAGTTTTCTGATCTATAAAATCATGGGGTTGGACTAGAAAGCCTCTGAGGTCGTTCTCAGATCTAGAGCTATGATTCCACACGATCCTATGGAAGTACCATATTCTCAAATAAATCAAAGCCTTATTTTACCTACTTCACAAAGGTATTGAGAAGTCAGAAAGCAAAGTTCTGTTATTTCTGATCTCAGCTTATCACCTCCTTGTATGTAAACTCTTCTCCTAGAGAAGGAGAGAGATTGGCGGATCCTTGCAAGGGACTGCAAAGAGTTTTGGCTTTGAAGAAAAAAACGTAACCAGAGGCTCAAAGCCCCTTTACAGAAGATTTTCCTCACTAGTAGAAATTGACTGCTCAATGATCCATGCCTGCATGAGAGATAGAATTAGCAAGAGCTTGAAAGATAAGAGGGAATATGTTGGAATCCGAATAAAGCTACTACCCCCAGCCTCAATATTCTAACTTCTTTATGGACCCCACTGAATAGCAGGCACATTCTGCTTCAACCACACCTCAGGCCCTCAGACCCAATATAGCCACTGCCCCTAGCTAACCACTGCCCTCAGATCCAATTCATATATTTGAACAGGTTTGTTCTTGTACTCAACCATAATCACATCATCCATTTAGGCCAAGACAGGACCACAATACCTAACTATCCATCTTGACCAGACAGGAATACAATAGCTAGCTAATTGGAGGGCAGCACGATGGGAATGTTAGACCGCCAAGCCATAGAAGGGACCCTTCCTCCATTACCTAATCCATTGACAAACACCTCCCACCTTTTTAATAGTAATAATTTCTGTTATGTAATTGCATCTTTACTGTATTAAAATCCATCTTGCTTTCTCTGAAGTTGCTGGTTCCTCTTGGAACTTGGCCCTCTTCATGAGAGTTGTCAATCTCAATAAATGCTTATACTTGGATTACAGGTGGTCTGATTCTGAATTCTTTGAGATGGTTCCACCACAGCACATCATGAAACCACAACAGTTTTTGGCATCCCTGAGTGGGCGGAGACTAAACCCCAGCAAACATGTAAAACGTCTTAAACTCAATATGTCCAAAATAAAACTCATTATCTTTCCCCCTAAATCTTTCCCAATTCCCACCTTCTCTAATACTGTGGAGGGCAACATCATCCTCCCAGTCCCTCAGTCCCTTCTGTCTTCCGGCTTTGAGAAAGAAGACATGTAGTTGCAGACTCTCTTCAGGTCCCTGAAGGGAGAGAAAGACTATAGAAAGAAGCTGACCTGTAAAGGAGCTAGTATCTTAATCACGTTCCTATTTTCAACTTAATACTCTTCAAACTTTGAGGAATGTCCCCCTGGGTGAGATCTGAGACTCTCAGTTGAGCTGAGATATCTTGCTCCCAATGGGAGAGCTCATTCATTTTATGTATGGTCCATTATATATTCTCATCTGTACAACTTCTCTGATTTCTGTTTCAAATCAGCTTGGTTAAATGAGTTTATCTGCTAAGGAGTAAAAATAAAAAATAAAATAAACTACTCTGTCTATTATAATTTATATGAAGATTCAAAAACCGGGGCTATTGAAACTTATGATAGAGGCAGAACCTTCCACTTTTAAACAAAAATCTTGTTTGTAAAAATACCCAAACATGTTACCAAATAACACACGATTAACTTTTAGTCATATTCTCAGATCAATTTATTTAAAATCTACTTAAGAAGATGTGATTGTTGACTCATAATTATTTTAAAATTGGAACTAAATTGAAGGTAATACTTCATATGAAACGTTTCACAACAGTTTTTATTTTCCCCTTTTTTACATGAGCCAATATCTGGAAAGGTTCATTCCTCCTTTTTTGCTTTAAAAAAAATCTGAGTTTTGTTTTTAAATCCTCTGTGTTTTGAATCTCTCTCTTGTACAAGTGATCCCACTCCATCCCATCTCTTCCAACAGATTGCCCTTTCTGTGATCTGCTCCTTTTCCTCATCCTCCAAGAAGCAGTGTGGCAAAAAAAGTTGTAGAGTTAGACTTTAAATTAGGAAGCTCTGGGTTTGAGTTCTGATCCAGATACCTGTGTCATCCTGGGCAAGTCTCTGACCCTCTGACTTCTCTGACCCTCAGTTTCTTTAGTTATAAAATGGGGATAGTAGTAGCATGCACCTCAACCAACTCACCAGGTTGTTGTGAGAGTCAAATGAGATGCTTTGCAAACTGTAAAGCGCCCAATGAAAGTGAGCTCTTATTATTCTTCTCATTCTTCTCATCTTATAGTCAAAAGAGTTTATTTTAGGCAGAACCAATCCTGGGACGAGCCACTATTCTATGATTATTCTTTGATTTTCAATGTTTAGCTAACTATGTAACAGGTAGTTAATCTGATTAGTTTTTTATTCATCTCCTTTTGGTTCACTGTTATTTAGGACAACTTCAGTAGTATGGAGGTGATGTGTATTTCATCTTATTCCCACATGATTATAATTTCTTCTGCTTGGTCTCTATATTTTAAGAGCTTTTCATTATACATGGTGTGAAGGTAATGAACATTTGGTGTGGTTACATCTATGAAAAACATTGTTTTTAAATTTTTATAGGTCAGTGTTATATCCAGGTAACCATGACAGCAGATTTCTGTGATGATGTCGTAGTTCCACTTAAGTTTATTTGTTGAATTCTCAAGGATATTGTGTAGCATTGGCATTTGCTATCTGTTAGTTTATTAAATATACCAAGTTTCTAATGTATAATTCTAGTCACCTGATTATTTCTTAAGCTCCATCCAGGTACAGCCTGTTCTCCACGTCTGGAATGCTCTCCCTCTTCCGCTCCAACTCTTTACGTCCCTGGCTTCCTTCAAGTCCCAACTAAAAGTCTACATTCTGTAGAAAGCCTTCCCTAACTTTTCTAAATTCTAGTACTTTCCCTCCTTTACTTATTTCCTAGTTATCCTGTAGATAACTTGCCTTCTATATACTTGTTTACGTGTTGTCTCCCCCATTAGATTGTAAGCTGCTTGAGGGCAGGAACTGTCTTTTGCCTCTTTTTGAATCCTCAATGCTTAGTATGTAGTAGATGCTTAATGAATGCTTATTGATTCATTGTTTGATTGATAAATGCCTTTGTAATTTTGCCAGAACCATGGAACCAAAAAAATAATTGGTATCATAAGCACATGCTGTCCTTCTGGATAACTTGAAATAAAGTCAATCAGAAGGTCATTACCTCCTTCTCCTCCCCCTTCCTCTCTACCTCCAAGAAGCAGTGTACCATAGATGATAGAGGGCTAGACTTTAAATCAGGAAGTCCTGGGTTTGAGTTCTGATCCAGAGGTGAGAGTTTCTACTAGTCCTTTCCTCTTTTTTGAAAAGGAAGTTTTCATCTTTCTATAGCTAATGGTAACAGCTAATAGTAGCTAACATTTATAAAGCGCTTATCATATGTTAGGCACAATGCTAAGTGCTTTATAGTTATAATCTCATTTGATCCTTACAACAGCCCCGGGCAGTAGATGATGTTTTTATCTGCACTTTACAGATGAAGAAAGTAAGGCAAACAGAGGTTAAGTGACTCGCTCAGGATCACACAGCTAGTAAGTGTCTGAGGCCAAATCTGAACTCAGCTCTTCCTGACTCCAGGCCCTGAATGTTATCCACTGTTCCACCTAGCTGTCTTGGAATGATAGATCCTGTGCTATGTTTTGTTAATACTGTCTAGGTATTTGGATACTTTCTGAATCAGAATTATTTTTTAAAATTGTCCTTAAATTTTTATGGATCATTGTTATTTCCAGGTAATTATGGGCAACAGTTTAGTCTGTGATAATGCTCTGACTCCAGAAGTACAATTAATTTGTTCAATCCTCACAGATATTTTGAAGCTTGTGTTTATACCATGGGGATTTGCTGTCTGCTAGTTTATGAAAGATGGGGAAGGTCTAATGTGCAATTCTAGATCCCAGGTAATATTCTGTTAGATGTTTGGTAGGTGCTTAATCTTTGCAGCATGTAATGGTGATGTGTTGTACCATCATTCCTTACCGTTTCCACCATTCCATATCATTTCCTTGCACGATCTCTGAATTGATCGATTAACTCTGCTTCTTCTTGTTGATGTTATTGTCATTATCTCAATGGATCTGTGATCTCATCGAATTAACACTTCATTCAGTAGTATAGATCACAACCCATAGCCATGCTTTCTTAATGTGTGCAATTCAATCTTCCAAAGAGTATCTATCCTCTTTTAAGTCTTTTAACATTCCCTGGGTACCATTATTATATTGAGGCTACTTATTTGTTGTCCCTCATTGTCAACACGTGACGGATTTTCTTTTCCATTAACACATTTCCTGCATGATCTCAGTTATGGTGCTTCCTGAGCACAAGCCATTATTGTTGATATGCCACGCCTTGCTTGTACCCATGTTGCATCTCTCCTTTTGGACAACACACATTTTTAATTTTTCAGATGATTTTTCACAATCATCAAAAATGCTTTGTGTATTCAATTTTCCAAATGCAAGCCATTCTATTCTGTTTCTCCCAGAAAACCCCTTTGGTTTTTCCTGTGTGAGGTATTTTTTTTTAAAGATTTTCCAATTAACAAGCATTTACTTTTTCTTCTTCTCACCCCTCCTCTTCACAATTTGGGAAAAGAAAAAGAAGTCCTTTGAACAAATATGCATAATAAAAAAATCCACATTGGCCTTGTCAAAAATTTGTCTCAGTATTCATTTTTAGACCACCTGTATATGACTATTAAGCAATCTCTTCAGTGGTTGTGGACTTCACTGAAGAAACGCAGTAGGATTTTAGAACTTCAGCACCATGTCAGCAATCAGCACCATGTCATCCCACCTATAGGAGAACTTGGAGGACCTTACCATAGGGATAGGGAATGCCTCTACAATATGGGCTCTTCCTAGGACATCCTCTACAACTGGAACAAACACTTTATGTGAACTTTTTACCTTCTTATTTTCTGCCTCATTTGCTATTGACGTGTGATCCAGGGTTCAAGCCTGCTTGGGTTTAAGATAACTGGAAGATTAATGAACAAAGCTAACTTTTTGGTTGTTATCAGTGATGGCAGTATAAATCAAATGCTTTTCATAATCAACATGTAATGAATTCAGTGTAAATCTATATTCTCTTCTCCTTTCAGTCAACTGTGTAAATGTGAAGTGACTGGAGATAGAACCTCATTTGCAAATGCTTACCTGTTTCCTTCTCAATGTTCTCATTAAGGATATCTTTGATATGTGTGATTATTTTTGTAAGGATAGAATAGAGATGAGAAAGGAAGCATTTGAGTTAGGAGTTACTGATATCTTCTTGATTGCCTTTTTCATGATAATACCTAGATATATTTTTTTATTTGTTTGGCATTTTTCCTTCTTTCAGGTATTTTCTTAATTAATTAATAAATTAATTAATTAATATTTTTAGTTTTCAGCATTGATTTCCACAAGAGTTTAAATTACAAACTTTTTCTCCATTTCTACCCTCCCCCCACTCCAAGATGGCATATATTCTGATTGCCCCATTCCCCAGTCAGCCCTCCCTTCTGTCACCCCCACTCCCCCCATCCCCTTTTCCCTTATTTTCTTGTAGGGAAACATAGATTTCTATGCCTCATTGCCTGTATATTTTATCTCCTAGTTGCATGCAAAAACTTTTTTTTTGAACATCTGCTTTAAAAACTTTGAGTTCCAAATTCTCTCCCCTCT
>JAQQSZ010004609.1:0-14105 GCA_028646595.1 Phalanger gymnotis | reverse complement strand
AGAGTTTGCATCTCAGGACACTGAAAATAAATATTTATCCAGTTATTTGATAAACAGATTTCAGTTTCCTGAGTCAAAACAGGATCTGAGCCTAAGAAAGCTATCATGACCTAATGGACTAAATACAGACAAGACTAAACAGTCCAAGGCCTCCTAGCTCATCTCAATGATATTCCTGGCTTTGGCATGTCCACATTTCCTCAGCAGTACAACAGGGAAAAATGATATAAACTGCCCTCCGAGGAAGAAAGAAAATAATTTGTGGTGGAAAATTATACTTTCCCTTCACTATAATGATATCTTATATTTTGTGAACTTCCATGAAAACAGCATGGCAAAGTATTCAGGATAAATATTATTATCCCCACTTTAAATATGAGAAAGCCAAGATTCACACAGATTTATTGACTTGTCCATGGCCACATAGTTAGTAAAGATAAGAACGAGGATTCAAAACCAGTTGTCTCAATATCAAATCCAATAGTATTTCCACTATACTAGATTACTGGTGTACTAATATTAATACTCTCCTTAGTCATCCATGCTGTAAAGCCCTATTATGACATGAGTTTATATTACAAATGAGAATCTGATGGTACTTTTGATAACAAAACCCCCGATATTGAGTCCAAGAGAGTCTGCTGTTACATCAAATTTAATGACAAGTGCGATCACGGCTAGAATTATGTTCTAGTTTAGTTTTCAGTCTATAGTTTCCACAGAAAATGTAAAGCTAATGATTCCTCCCCTTCCCCCCTACCTACGTCCCTACCCTGCCGTGCCTTCTACTTGAAAATTGTAGAGACCATCTAAGGAGTAAACACAGAAGGCTGGAGATAACTCAGGAGTCAAAGCCACTCTTACTCACAAACTTCTGAGGATGGGAAAAAGAGTTCCATAGGTTTAGTTTTATGCTTTTTCCATAAGGGAAACCTAGTTTCTGGATCATGATGTCAGAGCTTATCCCACATTGGACTAACCTGGTGATGATGTCAGCATGAGGATGTTAATTTTTTATTAAAGCAAGAATTAAATGTTAAAACAAACAAAAACTTCTACATTTATTTATCAGGTGAAGGAACCAATTACAGAAAATATAGAATATGCAATGGAAAACTCATCACTATAATTTATCAAACAGTTGACATCTATTTGATTTAGGTCTATAGAAAGCTTTGGAGGGAATTTGGCAATAAAGCAGCTAGCTGTCTCCTGCTCAGCTCTCTGTCTTTTGAAGAATCAACTGAGGAAGTCTTTAGCAATTGAGAAATATGTGTGTGTGTGTGTGTGTGTGTGTGTGTGTGTGTGTGTGTGTGTATTTTATCTGAAGAGATGGGTTTTCCCAAAGAGGTAAACTCAAACATTTAGTAGGGAAATCCCAAGCAGTTTATGATACCAACTCTTTTTACCCAAGAATAGAAAGCCTCTGTTTGTCTGTGGTATATCAACAAATGTCTACATTTAAAAACACAAAAAAGTTCTTGAAAAATACCTGAGCCAAATATGTAAGCATAGGTAGTAATCATATCAGTTGAGATTTGAAAGGATTTATGCATATTTAAACAATTTCTAATGAAACAGTGTGATAGGTATCATAGCTAATTCTAATAGGTATCATAGCTGTTTTCTGTGTCTGTCAGTTGTGTATTGTTGTAAACAAGATAAAAGATATAGACTAGATAATTGTACAACCAGGCATATTTGGAACTGGTTGATTGTCTGGATTAAAGAGTAGTCATTAATTACCTACTAGATTGCCTCAGGATTCTGTCTTTGGGCCTATACTGTCCAATATTTTTATCAGTGGTTTATACAATGGCACAGAGCACATACTAATTGAATTTGAAGATGAAACACAATTTTGATTAATAACTAATGTGTTAGATGAGAGAGCCAGGATACTAAAAGTTTGCACCAGTTTAGAATTGAGGGACAACTTTTACAAATGAAATTAATAGGCACAAATATGAAGTCTTATACTTGTGTTCAAAAAGTCAACTTCACAAATAGTTTACTTGAACAAAGATTTAGGAGTTTTGGTGGGCTTCAAGCTCAAGAATCAACAGTGGGCTAGGATATCAGTAAAAAGGGAATGCATTTGCTTTGAGAGAGGCATAGCGTACTGAAAAGGTGCCAAAAACCAGGTAAGGCCATACCTGGAGAATTACGTTCAGTTCTGGCAGAACTGGAGAACGTTCAGACTAGGGCAACATGGATGGAGAATAGCAAGAAGATCATGCCAAATAAATCTTATAGGAAGGAAACAGGGGATGTTTTGACTAGAACAGGGAAGACTTGGATGAATGGGGTATCTGTCATCATTTTGGAGGTATATAAAAAAAGATTTGCTTGGTCCTGCTTAGCTGTAATGGAAATATTTAAAAACACTGTATGGAAGTTGCAAAAAGATAAAGTGTACCAGGCAAAAGAGGAAGTGACTACCTTGGGAAGTGGGGGAATTTCCCTTACCAGAGGTCTTTGGGCAAAGACCTGAATGAATACTTGTTGAGGATGTTGGCAGGGGCAGGTATGTATGAATTTAATTAGATAGCCTCTGACATTATCCCCAATTCTAAGCTTCAAGAATTCTATTATGTCATTATATATGTTGTGAAGTCCATTATGTTATGTTGACTTCACAGTAAACTCTTTCCTGAAAGTTCTGGTGTCTAATCGCTAATGGTTTTTGGAAATGCTGCCCTTAGACTTTAGCTGTCAGTGGTACGATGGAGCTGGCTTAGATCAGCTCATGAGAGTCAATTGTTAAATGTTCACTGTGATCATTTGTGCCTTGGAAATGGATGAATATTACAAATCAGGACTTAATTTACTGTTTTCTTGATTGTATAGATTTTTAAAAAGTGATAGAAAACATCAAATAATGCTGATTAAATTTAAAAGTATGTTGGGTGTAGATTTTTTTCCCCAGAGAGCTGGTTGCTAAACAAAAAGTGTGCCCATTCACCTGAGTTTGCAAGTGATTATTAAATGTCCAACAAGGTACTTAGGTAAAGAATTGCCTTGTAAGTACTTGGCCAGGTAAGGAATCATCTGAAGATGGGCTATGCTAAACCAGTTAAGTGTTCCTTAATCCATGATTTGCCATCTGTCAGTGAACATTGTAGAAATATGGTACTGATGATGGAAATGACTTTGTCTTGTAGAGAATGAAGGCCAAAATTGTAAAATGTTCATAAAATAAGTGATTTTTGTTTGGCGGTTTTCTACAAAAACAATGAGATATTTTATGACTCACACTTTGGAATCTGATGATTTCTCTTTCCCTCTCAAACCTGCCAAGTATGTAACATCTTCAGAAATCATCTATATTTTAGTCTTCTGAAACCTATGCAGTTGGGTGGTACTTCTGTTGACCACTGCAGCCCCAGAAATGGATCCAAAAATGATACAGCAAATCACTTTTCAGTCTGTATGACTCCTTTCCCTGTTAATGTAAATCATGGGATTTGGGGTTGGCATATTATCTGATGTTTTTGCAAATAGTCCATTTTTGTTTTTATTTTGTTTTTACCTAATGCATCAGAATATCTGAGTTATAGAGAAGAAAACACGCCAAGAGCATGCAGATCTTCCACTGCCTAACCCATGGTTTATGAGTCAGACCAGGAGTGACTCTAAATATATTTTATGGTCTTCTGGTTATACGAACTAATACAGTGATTAGTACAGGCACAGTCAAAACCAATCAGCTGGGATTCTTTGTATTTCATGCCAAGCCATTCAAGCACTATTCCCATATGCATAAGTGGCATCCTTTTGAGAGATCAAGTTTTATTTTTACTTTATATCTGGCTAAGATATTAATAACAAAGATAAGTCAAATAATAGAAATGGCATAATGACAACATATGATAGATATAAAGGAATCCATAGGCAGTATTCAGAATATCCTCTCCTAGTGCCCTAACCCCGCAGCAAACCCAAGTCTTTTCCATTGGTTGCATTGCAGCACTGAGTTATAAGATTATATATGTATATATACATATATGTATGTATGTGTATGTATATATATATATATAATATTTAAGGGACAGTAAAGAGGCACAGTAGATAGAGTATGGGATCTGAAGTGAGGAATAACTATACTCAAATCTTGCTTCAGATACTTACTGGCTATGTGGCCCTGGAAAAGTCACTTAACCTCTGTTTGCCTCACTTTCCTCATTTATAAAATGGGAATGATAATATCACTTACCTCCCAGGACTGTTGTGAGGATCAAATGAAATTGTATAGTGCTTAGCACAGTCCCTGGCACATAGTAAGCACTGTGTAAGTGTTGGTTGCTATTATTATTTATAAAAAGAAAAATAAGGAAAAAAGTGCTCTAGTTCATCTTAATCCATCCACTGTTGCTTCTTTGGTCCTGATTACACATTGAACAGCCTGGTAAGAAGTGTTTACAAAGCTGATGGGTCTATGGCCTAGGAGCATTATGCAAGATGTTCAAAAAAAATTCCATCATATCACTGTGATGACATTTTGCCCTGTAGGCAGCTCACTGCCTAACAGGGTGTAAGAGTTGGAGAGGACCTTAGAAACTCTAAGAATCTTCACTATACTGCAACTGACTGCTGATCATTCAGCTCTGCTTCCATCTCTCTAGCAAAATGAGACCTCTGGAGGTAGCTCATTACACTTTTACATGGCTCTAATTATTGGAAATTTTTGGTTTCATCAAGAAAAAAATTCTCCTCTTTTCATCTTCTTCTCATGGCTCTTAATTCTACCCTTTAGGACAAAGCAAAGCAAATGGAACCTCTTCTTAATGGGGCAGCTCTCATTTGCATAAAGATTGCTCTCATGACCCAGATTCTCCTCCAGGGGTCATCATATGCCATGATCCTGAGTCCTTTCACTGTCTTAGTTACACTTATCTGACCTCTAGCTTATTAATGTGCTACTCAAAGTGTGGCCCCTTGAACTAAACCCAACACTCCAGATGTGTACTTAGAAAAGGGCAGAGTACTTATAGCAAAATTCTCACCTCCCAAGTCTTAGCAGTTGTCTTTTAATGCAGCCTAAGATTGCATAGCTTTATTGTTTCACTGTTAAGAACTTGATTCCAATCCTCAGGACCTTGTACCCCACTGCAACCCCCAGATCTTTTTCAGATGACCTCTTTTCCAACCATGTACTCCATATTTTGTACTGGTGAAAATATTTCTTGAACCCCAGTGTACAACTTTACACTTATTGCTATCAAATTTCATCCTATTAGCTTTGTCACAGCTGGCCAAGGTGTTTTTTGGCAACTAATTCTACCATCCAGTGTCTTAGTTATTCTTCCCAGCTTTGAGTCACTTGAAAATTTGAGGTCCCGTGCCTTGATACAAATTACTGTTTAAAATATGAAACAGCAAGGATCCCTAGGTCTTGTACCAGAGATCTTCTTCTGGGTTCTTTAGAGTTTCTCATCTCTCCTGGACTAATTATCCACTTAAGAATTTTAGTCTATGAGGTTCCCCTCATACTTTGTACAAATTATTTAAACTCTGAATAGCTTTCCTCTTCATTTCCATCATAATTCTAAGATGTGCTAGTCACTTCTTAACGTATTCATTATTTTCATTCAATCAACCAATTTCTTCCTCTTGTTGAGGATTAGATCTGGAATATACTTTCCATTTGTTTGGTCTTCTAATTTTTGAAGGACAAAATTATAGTTTAGTCATCAAGAAATTATTTCCTACTCTGCTTTGGACAAAAAGAGATTTCTAGCATATCTAAAACCCAGTAGCTAAATTAATACTAAAATTATTTAGTTTTAGGCCTTGAATAAAAGCAAAGGTCTTAGGTCTTTCACTTCAAAAATCAATTAGAGTTTTTATAATGACTCAAAAATTTTTAGAGATCTTTTTTTTAGCTCATTACTGTTCTTTGCAATGAAATTGATCTGTGAATCATCAGAATAAGATTTATTCAGTAACCATTTAAAAATAAACTGATGTCAGAATAAAATTGAACCAAGATATAACCTCTGTGATAATGAATTAGAAGAGTATATAACTGATATTAGGAAATCATAATAGCTGTGCCTATGAATTACTAATTTGTGTATTCATTCAATAAAAACTATGTGGTTAAACTACCAATAGGAACAATTTATATGATAATTTAAGGTTTTCAAAGCTCTCAGGACATGTAACTCATTTGATCCTTACTCTGTGAAATAGGTGCTATTATTATCTCCATTTTACAGATGAGAAAACTGAAAGAAAAAGAGTCTAAGTAACTTACCCAGGGTCAAAAGCTGTCAAGTAGCTGAGGCAAGACTTCAAGTATCTGACTCCAAGTCCCATATTCTATCCAATACACTACCCAACTTCCTCTTTATAATATGCAATGCACAGTATTAGACAAAGGACTAGATACAGAGATATAGAAGACAATTACTTATACAAAACACCAAGTATTTTTTGTAACGTTCTATCTTCAAAACATTGTATTGGGATTGAAGATACAAAGGCAAATTAGAAAATAGTACTAAAACTTAATGATTTTATATTATATAGGAGGAGAAAATATTTCATCAAGGGATCCCTTACCCGCAGGCCCCCAGATAGTTGCTCAAAGTTCTTGATATGCCTGGAAAATAGTAAGCTCTTAATTAATATTTGTTTGACTTTTGACTGACTAAATATGCTGTGGGAAATAATTCTTTCCAAACAATAGTTTATGAGCTAGTGGGATTACTTTTACTAGTCATTCAAAGAATACCTATTTCATATCAAAGGAATTACATGATATTTGATAAAGATACGATTAACAATAAAATTCCCTCAACAAATCTTGATCTTATCCCCCCACAAATGCAGACATCCTCTGTGTACATGCAAGGGGTTCCTACATAGGGCATGTGCACATGGTGAACACATATGGCCATTGCATTTGTGTGGAGGGGTGTATACATGAGGAAAAAAATCTGCGACCAGGGCACATGCACTCAAGTGCAATTCTCATCCAATCTTTCAAAACTTCTGTTATCTTTTGGGTATGTCATACAGTTTTCTGTCTCAAATAGTCCCTACTATGTTTCACATCTCCACTCCAAGAGATTTTCAGCTATCTAGGTTGTCTTCAGGGTAATCTAATACCTTGTCATGAAACCACCAGGGATGCTATAATTTGTAGGCCTTTCCTTTACAAAAAAAGGCTAACACTCTCATCAATCTCTTCACTTTCTCTCAACCAATGTTTACTAACTTCTTCCTATTGCGAAAGCTAATAATGAAGAGTAACAGATACTCACGTTCAGAACATGTTTCTTCTTTGAGTTCTTCTTTGTGCTACTCTTTCCTCTACTATATTTCCAGAATCTCTTAATTTAGCTCTCATCTGATATTAATGAGAAACTATTTCAATTTTTATCATATGCTCTGCTTGGGACAAGTACATATGAGTCTACATCCTGCAAACTGACAAAGTTGATTGTGAAACTATGATATAGAAATGGTTTTTAATTTGTAGACACACACATGCATAACTATACATATGTGCCCTTATATGCTTTTGATCTAGACCTATAGTTCTTCTGTGTTGGAACTTCAATTCTGTGTCTGAAAATGCCCTCAACTAAAGCAGATTTAATTATAAAAAATATGTAATTTACAGTCTTTTAGAGGTGTGTGGTCCCCTAAGAGATTAAGTCCTCCATCCATTATGCCACATCATCTCTTCTCTAACCCATATGGTAGTTACTTTTTAAAGTAGTGTATTCTATTTCATTCAAGAGATCTTGGAGATTTAACAAAAATCACAAAGCAACTTGGTTCTGCTGGAGAAAAAATAAAATCCCCTGATTTCTTATTTATGTCATTTATCCTTGGATCTTCTTTTCTCTCTTGCAGCTTGGCTTCCATCTTAAAGCTGTGAAATTTACATCCTGTTGAGTGAAGCTATCAAAACAAATTTCCTGTTAGTCCCATGCTAAACTGTTTACTATTCGTAGTCATCAGTTTGCAAGGAAGGAGAAGACAAACTTGGAAGCAATAATTAATCAAAATGTTTAGAGTTTAATCAATAAGTTTAGAATTATATTAAGCCTTTCATCCCCAAGGATTGTAATGCACTCTGACAGAATTGCTTAAGTGAAATTCTGTTCAAGTTATACAGAGGGGAGGGGGCAGCAAAGCAGTGTGAGATACTGGAAAGAAATTTGGATGAGAATTCAGGAAACAGATTTCAGGACAGGCTCTCAGAATAACTAGCTTTGTGACTCTGAACAAGTTGCTTGATCTTTCTGGTCTGCAGTTCCACATCTGTAAACTGAAAAGATGGAACTGGGTGATCTCTGAGGTTCAAGTTCTCTCGAGCTCTCAAGTTCTATGATTCTAAGAGAAATATCTAGGAGTGCATGAAAGTTGATATTAAATTTTCAGTGTGAGTATTTACAAATCAGAAATTGCATATATTACAAATTAGAGCTTGATTTATTATTTCAATGATTTCTTTGAATTAAAAATGATGGAGAAAATGTTAATACAGATTAAACTTAAAAGTGTTCTGTATGTAATATTTTTCTGAAGAGCCAGTTGCTAAATATTTACCAGCATGTCCCTGGAAATAGCTTTACTTTAGGTTGTCAATATTAGCAAATAAAAGACTAGCTCAAAGATCTAGAACTATATTGGAGAAAAGAGGGAGTTGAATAGACCCATTGTGGAATTAAAAATAAATAAATAAAAATAGTTAGCCTTGGCAAAGAAAGCTGCTATCAACAGGAAGTAAGGGATTTTTAAGAGGTTAGCAGTTCCATTCTGCACCTCATCAACTAAGATAACATCTGTACAGCACATAGCTTAGTACCTGGCACACAGTAGGTGATTAATAAGAGCATATTCCTGTCCCCTTCTCCTATCTTTCCCTCTCCCATTGTGAACATCCTTTTTCTTCTTGTTTTGTTGTGATTTCACCTAATTCATTTGCTTTTTTATTTACTTGACTTTGCTCTCTTTTTTAATCAATTTCATTAACACTTATCTAAGTAAATTCTGTTATTCTATTGAAAAAACCACTATATTATATCATTAGTTTAATTTATCATTTATATAAACTTTTTGGTTCCTAATTTATCAGCAGTTATATTCTTGATAATTGATGAAAAGCAATCAGGACTCCTTTTAATGGTGAGAATATTCAAACATTTTGAACTCATTTTTGGTGAAATCCTATTGCTCAAATGAAAGTAGGCATGAGCTGGGAAGTCATTACTGGGGAGTCTGGCTTTCATAGAAGATTGTGAAAGAGTAGAAGAACAGTACAAGATATTGCATAGAACATTCATAATTTTCCATCTTTTGCCTGGAATGCAGATGTCTGTGGGATGACATTAGAGATTTTTGCCAGTGCCCAAAATCTAGCAAAATGCTTCCCAAGTTTTTTGGGGGGGAACTTTAACATCTTCTTTTTTTGTTGTTGCAAAGGTCAACTTTTCTTTTCACTACCATAATTCCAAAACCTCTACCATCATTTTCTCCCCTGCTAACCACTTCTCCGAACTTTTTTCTTAGATGAAAAATCAACCTTTATTGACTTAGCTTGCCTAAAGAAGCACTTTAAAGATTATCCTAATCTGAAGTCTTCAAATTAAGCTGAAAGAGAAACTAGATTAGTTTCTTAAGTTTTTTTTGTTTTAAAAAATTTTATTTAGCATTTTATTTTCCCCAGTTACATGTAAAAACAATGTGTAACATTCATTTTTAAACCTCTGAGTTACAAATTCTCCCCCTTCCTCCTCCCCCCACCATTGAGAAGGCAATATAAGTTATGCATGTGTACTCATGCAAAACATCCATAATGGTCATATTATGAAAAAAATACATAGACAAAAAAGCCTCAAGATAAATAAAGTAAAAAATAAGTATGTGTAGATCTGTATTTAGACACCACCCATCCTTTCTCTGGGGATGGATAGCACTTTTCATCATAAATTCCTCAGAGTTGTCTTGGATCATTGTATTGTTGAGAAGAGCTTAGTCACTGATAGCTGCTCATCTTACAATATTACTGTTACTTTGTGCACAGTACATTTTACTTTGCATCAGCCCATGCAAGTCTTTCCAGGTTTTTCTGAGAGCATTCTGCTCATCATTTCTTATTGTACAATAGTATTCCATCATAACCACGTACCAGACCTTGTTCAGCCATTTCCCAGATGATGAGTATCTCCACAATTTCTAATTCTTTGCCCCCAGAAAAGAGGTTCTGTAAATATTTTGTACATGTAAGTCCTTTTCCTTTTTGTTTTTTTGGGTCTTTTAATCTCTTTTGAGATACAGATCTACTAGTGTATTGCTAGGACAAAGGGTAGGCATGGTTTTTATAGCCCTTTGGGCATGACTCCAAATTGCTCTACAGAACGGTTGAATCAGTTCACAGCTCTACCAACCATGCATTGATGACTCATTTTTCCTATATATCCTCCAACACTTGTCATTTACCTTTTCTGTCCTATCAGCTACTAGAGGTACTAGATATGAGATACTAGCTAAAATAGTTTCAAATTGTCTTTCTCCAATCAATAGTGAGTTGGAGTATTTTTTTTCATATGGCTAGAGATAGCTTTGATTACTTCATCTGAAAACTGATATCTTTTGATCATTTATTCAACTTAGTTCTCTATGTGTTTGAGAAATGAAGCCTTTATCAGATAAACTTGCTTCAAAATCTTTTCAGTTACTATTGCTAACTGTATTTCCCTCAATTCTATTCCTCTCCCCCCATTTATTCTATTCTCTCTCTCCTTTCACCCTGCCCTTTCTCAAGTGTTTTGCTTCTGACTACCCTCTCCTACAATTTGCCCTCTCTTTTATCATCCTCTTCTCTTATCCCTTGCCCCTTTGCTTTCCTGTAGGGTAAGAAAGATTTCTATACCTAATTCAGTGTTTATATTATTCCATATTTGAATCAATTCTGATGAGAGTAGGGTTCACTCATTCCCTTTCACCTGCCCCCTCTTCCCATCTACTGTAAAAGCTTTTTTTTTAACTTCTTTTATTTGTGAGAAAATTTACCCCATTCTACCTCTCCCTTTCTCTTTCTCCCATTACTCTCTCATCCCTTAATTGTATTTTTAGATATCATCCCTTCATTTTCAACTCACACCTGTGCCCTCTGCCTATGTCTACTCCTTCTAACTACCCTATTAATGAGAAGGGTCTTATGAGCTATAAATATCATCTTCCCATGTAGGAATGTAAACATTTTGAACTTGTTAGTACCTTGTGATTTCTTTTTCCTGTTTACCTTTTTATGCTTCTCCTGAGTCTTCTATATGAAAATCAAAATTTCTATTCAGCTCTGGTCTTTTCATCAAGAATGCTTGAAAGACCCCTATTTCATCAAATATCCATTTTTCCCCTGAAGGATTATACTCAGTTTTTTGGGAAGGTAGTTCTCGGTTTTATTCCAAGCTCCTTTGGCCTCCAGAATATCATATTCCAAGTCCTCTAATCCTTTAATGTAGAACCTGCTAAATCTTGTGTTATCCCGATTGTGTTTCCACAATTCTTTCTTTCTGGCTGCTTGCAATATTTTCTCTTTTACCTGAGAATTCTGGAATTTGGCTTTAATAATCCTTGGAGTTTTCATTTTGGGATCTCTTTCAGGGCGTGATTGATGGAGAATTTCAATTTCTATTTTACGCTATGGTTCTAGAAAATCAGGATAGTTTTCCTTAATCATTTCTTGAAAGATAATGTCTAGGGTCTTTTTGAGCATGGCTTTCAGGCATGGCTTCTAATAATTTAAAAATTATCCCCCTTTGACATATTTTCCAGGTTAGTTGTTTTTCTAATGAGATATTTCACTTCTATTTTTTTTCATTCTTTTGGTTTTGTTTTATTGTTTCTTGATTCCTCACAGAGTCCTTAGCTTCCATTTGCTCCATTCTAATTTTTAAGGAATTATTTTCTTCAGGGAGCTTTTGGATGTCCATTTGGTCAGTTCTGCTTTTTCAGGCATTCTTCTCCTCATTGGTTTTGTAGATTACTTTTATCATTTGGCCTAGTCTGTTTTTTAAGATGTTATTTTCTTCAATATTTTTTGTGTCTCCTTTAGCAAGCTGTTGACTCGTTTTTCATGATTTTCTTGAATCATTCTCATTTCTCTTCCCAATTTTTCCTGTACTTTTCTTATTTGATTTTCAAAATCCTTTTTCAGCTCTTCCATGGCCCGAAATCAATTCATATTTTTTCTTGCTTTGGATGTAGGAGCTTTGACTTTGTTGTCTCCTTCTAAGTATGTGCTTTGATCTTCTTTGTCACCACAGTAACTTTCTGTAGTCAGAGTCTCTGACTTATGTAAAGTATTCATAGTGTACACACAAGTATTTTGACCTCTCTTTCACTCTATCTTTGCTTCTATCTTTATCTCCGTCTCTCTGTCTCTAAGTCTCCACTTCTATCTCTCTGTCTCTGTTTCTCTTTCTGTTTTACTGACTGTCTCTCTGTCACTGTCTCCCTGTCTCAGTTTCTTTTTATGTCTCTCTTTCTGTCTCTGTTCTCTCTTTCTCCCTCAGTCTCTTTATCTCTTCTTGTGTCTCTCTGTCTCTTTCTCTCTAATATCATATATTTGTAATAGGGTAGATAGCTAGATTCACAGTAAAGAAGACCTGGGTTCAAATATTAGCTCTAAGACAAACTGACTCTATAACATTTCTCAAATCATTTAAACTCTCTTCACCTCAGGCAAATATTCACTACTATGGAGAATAGGTATCAATTCACATTGATAGAATGATTCTCCTTATGGTAAGTTCTCTAAGTCAATGAAATCACAAAACCTATATATCTTTATCCACATTATCAATATAATTCATACACATACATAGACATGCACATATATGTATATGTCTCTGCTTGTATATGCTACATATATACATATACATTTATGCATAAATATGTACATACATATTCAAGTTGGATTAAATTTGTTTGGGGAATTTTCTAATATCCCTTGAGATAACTACAATATCAAGGGTAAATCAAAACAAGAAATGAAAAAAATCACTGGCCAAAGGAAGTCAGAATCTAGTGATAGTGTGTAAAAATTAGGGGCTTGTGATTGCTTAAGAAACTGAGACAAATAATATGTGTTAGTCCTAGACTTGCCCACTGAGCTTGGTAAAGAATGAATCCTATGAGAGGTGTCTGTCCTAGAAGCTACTTTTTTCTGCCTCCCAATATCTATAGGAGAGAATAACTCAGTACTAACTCAGAGGAAAGGTCAATTTTACTTAATCACTTCATGTCATATTCCTCTAGGATCTACCTTCCATATGTTACCTGACTCATCATCACCATTTATTTATATATTTAAATAGAATCTACAGTTCCCCCCTCCAAAAAAATAGCTAGGTAAATACAAGGAGCCACAAAAAGATGAATGCCTTTGGTGCAGAACCGCCTCATTTTAATAAACAGATATAGTTCATACCACATCAAGAAGAATATGAGTGGCCCATCAGGATTATAACTAGTAGCAAATATGCCAATCACTGTTTCATAATTAATTGGCAGCTTATGCTAAAGTAAAAAAAAAGAGGAGTTATCAATTTTATGCACTCCAGATCATCTGTGCCATTGATTTTGTAATTAATGATGAGTGAGCATATTTGGAGGGGAAGGACAGCAAAGAAAAGGGTTTCATGAACAGAATAAAAATGTTACAGTAGAATAATCAATTTGATACACTAGATAAATGCATGCCAGATAACACTACAAAGTATTATTCTTCATTAATGGTCGAAGAGTCAGAGACTTGATGGCAATTCTCATCTGTATTAATCCTTTTATAGGTTAAATGTCATTCTTTCTACAAATAGGGTTTGTGAGAAAAGCAGTTTTGCATATATCACGATTTGTAGCTGGCCATTTTAGATGTATTTTAATTTCTAAGATAATTTCTAAGACTCAACTTGGATTCAATAATTCCTCATTTTGATGAGCTAGGAAAATTCACATACAAAAAGGGAGAAAAACAGATTTTTAAAGATTATAAAAATGTATGACTATCTACAAGATTCTCTTCTTTTCCCTCACTCCCTCCCTTCCTTCCTTTCTCTTTTGTCCTCCCTTCTTTCCTT
>JAQQSZ010004608.1:0-14106 GCA_028646595.1 Phalanger gymnotis | reverse complement strand
TTCTTTCTTTCTTTCTTTCTTTCTTTCTTTCTTTCTTTCTTTCTTTCTTTCTTTCTTTCTTCCTTCCTTCCTTCCTTCCTTCCTTCCTTCCTTCCTTCCTTCCTTCCTTCCTTCCTTTAACTTAAACTCATTTCACTCTCCAGTTTACAGATTGAACCATACTTAATGGCTAAATTTTGTGCCCTTCTGGCTCACAGTCAATGTCAGTAGTAACTATTTCTTTTTTGACCAGTAACCCTGAGAGTCTTCTCCTCCCAGTTGGATTTTTTTTAAAGGGGACATCCCTTGACTCACTTCTTTAAAAGGTCTATTTACTGAATGGGCATTATGTCATCACTCAAAGTGAGAACCTGAAAAGGCCTTAGCCTAAAAGGGCCAGGGTCTCCCATTGCATCCTGGGCCATCTCCAGTAGTCCTGATGAATATCTGGCCCCTGAACCCAGGTGACTCTGGAAGAGAAAGTGAGGCTGGTGACCTTGCACAGCCCTTCCACACTCAAATCAAAGTCAACTGCAAGTCATATCATCATTTCCCTGATGTCACGGTCCTCTTTGAAAACAAAGGACAAACACAACAACAGCCTCCTATTGGGATGTTGGCATAAGTATGTAAAGACAGGGCTTTCCCTTTTGGAGCATGCAAAATGTAACCCCCTGAGAAAATCGGACTGCCGTAAGAGAATTGCTCTGCTTTATATGATTATGTTTAATCAATGTTTAATGATGCTGGACTAGGTAAGTGTGGAATTTCTATCTCTGTTTCACTAAATAGCAATAGACCACTACCCAATGTGGGTAGCTCCTATTTAGGAAGTGTTTAAAAAGTTTCTCCCTACCTTTCTTCTTCTACCATTTTTTAATTTCCCTTGCTTCTTTTAATAATAACAATAATAACGAGTTTGTATGCTTCAAGTATATGTAGTGAGGGCACTCCCTGGACTGGGAATCAGGAGACTATGGATTCTAGTGCCAGATCTGCCCTTAAGTATCTGGGTTTTCTCAGACAGTTCATTTAATCAACCTTGGCCTTAGGTTCCTCATTGGTAAAATAATAATGTCAGACTAGATCAAAAAAGGCATATTCTTGTCAGCTTGAAAATTGTAGGGTTTTTTTTTCAGAGTGCTTGTACGTGTTTGTTTCTTCCCCTCCTGTAGTGACACTCATGGTCATTATTTAGTCCCACCAGGGGCACTTAGGGAGAAAGATTCTTAGGCTTCAGCATAGCAAAGGAATCATAACAAAATCTTACATTTATATACCAAGCACTTCTCAAGCTACAAAGTGCTTTCTTCCTAGAGATAGGTAATGAAAATATTATTGTCCTAATTTTACACATGAGAAAGTGAAATCAACAGAATTGAAGTACCTTGCCATTTTCTGAGCTGAGACTCGAGCCTTCTGATTCCAAGTGCAGTGCGGTATTAAGAGAGATAAGTGAGTATTGTATACAGCAATGAAAAAAAATCTTTCAGCAGTCATCCCACTTCTGAACTTTCTTGACTAGGCCAGAGTCATCCCCTCAGGGCATTTATAGCCTAACTAGGACCTAGGCATCCATAGCAGGTAGAGATTCCCAGCCTCCAAGTTCTCTTAATACTGGCTTATGGCCTTTGCAGGTGCCCCGCTCCAGAGAGGCCTCTACAATATAGGGCAGTGGCTGGTGAGATGCCCACGGCCAGTACTTTTCATGTTGGGTGGGAAAGAGCGTATACATAAGGAAGAGTGGGCATGGACAGGTTACAATCTGCATCACGGATCTCATTATATTACCTTTTCCTCCTCAAATCCACACTTGTTCTATTATCTACTCTCCCCCAAATCATTCTTTTCCTTTCCTTCTCATTGCTTGTCAAGGAAGCTTCCATTGTTACCCAGGTTGGCAGTCTTGGTGTTATCCTTGACTTTTCTCTATCACCTTGCATATCTGGTTAGTACCCAAATCTTTTTAGCTCATCATTTCTATCTACACAACATGTATCTCATCTCTCCCCTTCTCTTTAGGGGCAAAGGCAGTAAGCATCTATTAAATACCTAATGTATTCCAGGCACTGTGTGCTAAGTGCTTTACTGATATTATCACTTTTGATTCTCACAATAAGCTTGTAACGTAGGTGCTGTTTACGATCCCTATTTCACAATTGAAGAAACTCAGCCAGAAAGAGGTTAAATGACTTTCTCAGGATCATAGGGCTAGTAAAGGTTTGAGGTCAAATTTGAATTCTAGTCTTCTGACTCCAGGCTCAGTGTTCTATCCAGTTCCTAATCTAGCTGCTACCATGGAGCCACCACCCTAGTTCAGGCTTTATGGCCTGGAATAATATTACAGCAACCTAATTGTTCTCTTTGCCTCAATTCTCTTTCTACTCTAATCCATATTCTACATGACTGCCAAAGGGATTTTCTTGAAGCAGAGGTCTGGCCATTTCATTCATGTGCTTAGTAACCTCCAGTACCTTCCTATTGATTCTAGGATCTAATATTATTTAACCTTGATCTCATCTTTAAATATATATATATATATATATATATATACATATATATACACGTATATACACACATGTATTTGTATGTGTTTTACAACATAATATATAGAATATTAGTATGGTAGCATATGTATATAAAGTTTAGGAGAAAAGTGTAAGCCCAATTTAACCTATCCAATCATAGACCCACCAACACTTGGGAAATGATCAGTAGTGAAAATGTGAGGAGGAGGAGGAGGAGGATATGGGATGCCAATACAGGGCATTCTGGGCTATCTTTGTGTGCATCATTTAATTTAATTTAACAGAACTTGAAACACATTTCCCTCTTTGGAAATAAAATCCTCAATATTGTCATCTTTGAATATAAATGGCAACTATATATATATGTGTGTGTGTATATCACATATAAATACATCTTTATATCTCATCATGCATTATGGTAATATCAAGTATGTGACCTTTTCTCTTTGGGATATTTATTTTTAAAAATGTGACTGTGCATATGAAGTGAGACATGACAAATGCACAGATTCTATTTAGTTTTTTTGGGAGGGAGACTGTTCAAGCTATGATGGGTGTGTATGAGAGAGGCAGTGCGATGTGGTTGATAGAGGGCCAAACTTGGTTTTAACAGATTTGGATTCAGGTTGTGCTCATGACCCATTGAGACCATTGGACCATGGGCAAGTCACTGAGCCTCTCCATGCCCTTGGCAACTCTCTAAGACTACAAGTTATAAATCACTTGCCAATTTGTATTTGTGAAGTACATTTCCACACTAGGAATTATCTCACAAAAAATGAAATTGCACATCCACACACAATAAATGTCGTTGTTGATGTTGTTCTGAACTTGTGATTTGGTACAAAATTGGTCAGTTCAGTTCATACAATCATAGGATCACAGAATTAGAAAAGTGCCCCAGGAAGCTACTTAATCTACTGTGTAGCTGACTAAGAAATCCTCCTAGAGCACCTCCAACTAGTGATTAAGCAGCACCTACTTAACAACCTGCAGTGTGGGAAAACCCACTATTGCCCAAGGCAAACCATAATCCTTTTGAACAGATCTAATTAAAAAGTTTTTATTTTTACTCTCATCCACTATATCCAATTAGTAATGAAGTCCTATTGATTCTCCCTTCATAGCATCACTTATACATGGCTCCTTCTCTCCTCTGACATTGTCACCACCCTGACGCAGACCCTTATCAGATCATGCCTAGACTATTGCAGTAGCCTGCTTGTTGGTTTTCCTGCCTGAAGTCTCTCCCCACTCCAATCTGTCCTCGACTCAGCTGTCAAATTGATTTCCTTTTTTAAAAAAGTCAATTTTATTTTATTTTTAGTTCCAAATTCTCTCCTTCCCTCTTCCTTACCCACTGAGAAAGGAAGAAAAATAGAATCTTCCACATATATGTATAGAATGGACATGCGAAACAAATTTTTGCATTAGCCATGTTTTAAAAAAGCAACAAAAAGAAAGAAATAGAAGAAAACATGCTTTAATGTATACTCTGAGTTCCCTGGTTCTCTTTCTGTAAAGTAATGTCATGTTTCCTCTTGAGTCCTTTGGAATTATGGCTGATTATTGTTATGATCAGAATTATCAATCTTTCAAAGTTCATTATCTTTAAAATATTGCTATTACCATATAAATTGTTATCCTGGTTCTACTCATTTCACTTTGTATAGGTTCATACAAGTCTTCCCAGATTTTTCTGAAACATTCCCTTCATAATTTCTTATAGAACAATAGTATTCTATCACATTCATCCATCACAATTTATTCAGCCATTCCCCCCAATTTGTAGGTATTCTCTCAGTTTCTAATTCCTTGCTACTACAAAAAGAACCAAATATTGTTCCTTTTCCTTTTTGATATTTTGGGGGTATAGACCTAGTAGTGGTTTCACTGGGACAAAAGGTTCGCATGGTTTACTAATGTTTTAGACAAAGTTCCAAATTGTTTGCCATGATGGTTGGACTAAACCACAGCTCCACCAATAGTGCATTAACGTAACTATTTTCCCAAATCCTCTCCAACATTTGTCATATGCCGTTTTTGTCACCTTAGTCAATCTGATAGGCATGAACTAGTACCTTACACTTTGCATTTCTCTAATTATTTGTCATCTAGAGCATTTTTATATGACTATTAATAGCTTTGATTTCTTCCTCTGAAAACTGTCTATTTATATCCCTTGACCTTTTATCAATTGGGTGCTGGCTCATATTCTTGCAAATTTGAATCAATTTCCTGTTTGTTTGGGAAATGAGATCTCTATAATAGGAACTCATGGCAAAGATCTCTCTCTCCCCCCCAATTTCCTGCTTTTCTTCTAAGTTTTGTTGCATGGATTATGATTTTAAAAAAATGAATTTTATGTAATTACAATTATCCATTTTACTTTCTGTGAGCCTTTCTATTTCTTCTTTGGTCATGAACTTTTTCCCATCCATAGATCTGATGCTTATGATAGAATCCTATATGTCTAAATCGTGGTAGTTATTTTAAGCTTATTTTTGGTGTACATTGCAAAATGTTGGTCTATGCCCAGTTTCTGCCAGACTACTTTCCACTATTCCCAGTATTTTTTGTTACTAAATGAGTTCTTGTCCCAATAACTGCCATCTTTGGATTTATTAAATGCTAGGAATTTGCTTCTATATATTGTACATTAAATCTATTCTACTGATCAACCTATTTCTTACCCAGTGATATTTTCTGACAGTTGTTAAATTTTTGAAATATAGTTTGAGACCTGGTACTGCTAGTCTATCTTCCTTGTCCTCCCCCCCCCCCATTGATTCCCTTAATATTCTTGCCCTTTTTGTTACTCCAGATGAATTTCGATCTGATTTTTTCTAGCTCTATAAAGTAATTCTTTTGCAAATTGATTGGCGTGGTGCTGAATAATCAAATTTAAATAGTATTGTCATTTTTATTACACTGATTCATCCTACTCATGAGCAATTAGTATCTCTCCAATTATTTAGATCTGTCTTCGTGTAAAGAATTTTTTTTTAAAAATTGTGTTCATATAGTTCCTGTGTATGTTTTGGTAGGTCAATTCTCAAGTATTTTATACTGTTTGTAATTATTTGAAATGTAATTTCTCTTCTTATCTCTTCCTGCTAAATTTTGATGGTAATATACAGAAACACCAAAGATTTGTGTGGGCTTATTTTATATCCTGTAACTTTGCTGAAATTATTGTTTTGATTAGTTTTTAGTTGACTCTCTAGGGTTCTCTAAGTAAACCATCATATTATCTCAAAAGAGTGACAGTTGTCTTTCCTCACTAGCTATGCTTACTTTTTCACCATTTCTTTGTTGTCTTATTGCTACACCTTGCATTTCTAGTACAATATTGAGTAGTAATGGTGCTAATGGATATCCTTGTTCCACCTCTTGTCTTAATGGAAAGCCTTCTATCTCACCCCATTACAAATAACACTTGCTATTGATAGTAGATAGATAGTACTTATCATTTTAAAGAAGCCTTCATCTATTCTTGTGCTTTCTAGTGTTTTAATAGGAATAGATGTTGGATTTTGTCAGAAGCCTTTTCTGTGTTCATTAAAATAATCATATAATTTTTGTTTTGATGTTGATATGGTCAATGATGTTTATAGTTTTCTTAATATTGAACCACTCCTGTATTACTGGTATAAAACCATCCTGGTCATAGTTTATGATCTTTGTGATACATTGCTGTAATCTCTTCCTTGTATTTTATTTTTAAAATTTGTTCCAATATTCATTAGGAAAGTTGGTCTACAGCTTTTCTTTTCTATTTTTATTCTTCCTGGTTTAGGAAGCAAGACAATATTGTGTTATCCAAAAAATGTAGTAGCGCCCTTTCTTTGCCTTTTTTTCCAAATACTTCATGTAGTATCAGAATTAATTGTTCTTTACATGTTTGATAGAATTTGCTTTTAAATACAAGTGGTATTTTTTAATTTAGGGAGCTTATTTATGACTTGTCATTTCTTTCTCTGAATAGGGTTATTTAAGTATTCTATTACTATTCTGTTAATCTGCATGATTTATAATTTTTAAAAAATATTCATTTCATTGAGATTGTCAGTTTTATTAGGACATAGTTGGGAAAAAGAGCTCCTAATATTTTTTTATTTCATCTCCTTTGGTTGTGAGTTTGCCTTTTTAATTTTTCAAATTGATAATTTGGTTTTCTTCTTTCTCTTTTAAAATCAAATTAGCAAATGATTTATTTCTTTTCTTTTCTTTTAGAAAACCTCTTCCCAGTTTTATTTATTAGCTCAATTTTTAAACTTTCAATTTTGTTAATGTCACCATAGATTTTCGAGAATTTCTATTTTGGTGTTTAATTAGTTACTTTTAGTTAGTTGTTTTTCTAATTATTTTGGTTGTTTGCCCAATTCATTGATTTGCTCTCTCTCTTTTACTGACAAAAGATTTTAGAGAAATACATTTTCCTCTAAGTGCTCTTTTGCCTGTGTCTCATAAATTTTGTTATGATGTCTCATTTTTGTCATCTTCTTTAATGAAATTATGATTGTTTTTATGCTTTGTGCTTTGAGTCATACCATTATTTAGGATTGCTATTTGATTTCTTATGAATTTTTAATTTATACTAAAATATAGTTTGTTAAATATAATTTCATTGCATTATGATTAGAAAAAGATCCAGTTAACATTTCTTGTTTTTTTTTTTTTTTACATTTTTGGGTGAGATTTTGTGCACTAATACATGGCCCATTTGTGTGTGTGTGTGTGTGTGTGTGTGTGTGTGCATGTGTGTGAAGGTGCCATGCACAGCTAAGAAATACATATACTTCTATCTATTCCCATTCAATATTCTCCAGAGATATAAATATATAATTATAAATAATTTCCATATACATGTATGTATCAATTTTCAATAATTCTACTTATCTCTTTAACTTTTTCCTTGTTTATTTTATGGCTAGACTCACCTAGGTCTGAGAGGAAGAAATTGAAGTCCCCTAGTATTATAATTTTTTTCCTCCTGTAATTCATTTAACTCTTCCCTGAAGAATTTTGATGCTGTATTATATGTTTGGCTTTTAAAGTCCTTCATAAGTTGACTCCTTGCTAGATTTTTAGCCTTCTTACATCTAATTCTCCTCCATATGCTCTGTGATCCAGTGATACCAGCTTCCTTGCTATTTCTCAATAAGAAAATCCACCTCCAGATTCCTAGAATTTTCACTGGCTTTCCCCTATTCCTGAGACACTTCCCTTCTTGGACCACTCTGCCTTCTGACTTCCCTGGCTTCCTTCAAATTTCAGCAAAAGTTCCAAACTCCTCAATAAACCTTTCTCACTTCACCTTAATCTTAATTTCCCTCTGAGACTACTCCCAATTTATCCTGTACATAGATTTTATTTGTATTTTGTCTCCCATTGACTCCACTTGTTGTGTCTCCTTGACAAGGAGATTGTGAGCTTCTTGAGAACAGGGATTTCCTCCCCCCACCCTTCTTTATATCTTCACTACTAGGCACAGTGCCTAGCACATAGCAGTTGCTTAATAAATGCTCATTGGCTCACTGTTTTAAATCTGCTTCTCTGCACGTTGTCTCTAATTCTGCTCTCTGGAGCTGAAGAGAACCAGTCTAAACCCCTGGTCATATGGTGACCCTTCAAGTATTTGAAAATGACTATCATTCTCCATCTTCCTTTTTTCCAAGATTTCATAGTCCTAGTTCCTTCAACAATTCTCATAAAGCGTAATACGTAAACCATCCTGGTTAGCCTCTTTTGTATGGTTTCCAGATCATTCAAGTCCTTTGTAAAATATGGAAGCCAGTACTGAATATTCCAGATTTGCTACTCTACACATGGTCTGAAGACGGCAAAGTACAGAACATCCATATCTCATTCTGCTCATTCTGCAACTTAGGATGGCAGCATTACCATTTTCTTTTACTCACATACCACATTGTTGGCCCATTAAGCTTATGTTTCATTAAAACTCTCAGATAATTTTTGCAGGAACTGTCATCTTTCTTATCTGGGACTTGTGAAATAAATTTTTTTGACCCAAGTACAAAACTGTGTGTATGTATCTATAAAATTTTTTCTTTACTTTTTTTTGGAAGTTTGGCGTTTGAGGTTCTTTTCAAGTAGCAAGCATTTTAAAAAGTTAATCTTTCCCTCCCTTTCCCCACCTCCCCCATTGAGTGAATTAAGATAAAAACAAAAGACAAGTCTCTCAATGTGTATCTGAGCAATACTGCAAAATAAATCCCCGTATTAGCTGTGTCTGCAAATGTATTTCTCTGCATCCTAAATTCGACATCTCTCTGTCAGGATGTGAGTAATATATATCATCTTCATTCTTTTTTTAACTCATTTATAATTATGTTGATCAGAGCTCTAAGTATTTTAAAATTGATTAATTTATATTAAATTTAATATTAGCAGATGGCCAAAGAGAAATCCTTGGGACATTCCAGTAGAGATATCACTCAAGTTCATCTTTTGTCCATTACTGAGTTCTCTCTGGGTATGGCTATTCAATCAATTTTCATTTTGCTTAAATATGCTATCATCTAACCCACATTCCCCTATTTTTCCCCATAAGGATAGCATGAGAGATTTTCATTCTGTGGTAGTTGCCCTGTCATATATGAAAATTGGAGTGACATGGTCAATTCTTGAAGTCACGCTGATTTGTCATGATCTCTTCTTTTCCAAATGCTTGCAAAGTTTTTCATTAATTTTGTGTTCTAGAATTTAGCAAAGAAAAAAAATTGAGGTCACTAGTCCATTCTTTGCATACTCTTGAAAATCAGGACATACTTGCTGTTCTACAGTTCTGCCACACTTCTCTTAGTCTTCAAAATCTTTCAGTGATCACCACCAGTGGCTCAGAGATCATATTTGCCATTTTTAATTAAATTAAACAAACATCAATTAGATATCTACTATAATAATAATAGCTAGAATTTACATAGTACTTTAAGGTTTGCGAAGTGATTTATTTTTATCAACTTACTCGATCTCTATGCATAGGACACTGTAATGCTAAGGTTATAAAGGTAAAAAAAAAACAAACTATACAGTCCCCATGCTCAAGGAATTTATATTCTAGAAGGAGTAACATGAAATACATGCAAGTCAATATATGAGGATAACAAAAGGTCAGTACAGCCCAGAACATGGGCTCATACTCATTCTCATGTTCAGTTACACCTACTTTGTAGATCTGCTTATGCTCCACTCTTATATAGGCATTCTCTTATCCCTGTGAAAACTTTAATGACTCAGAGATGTGCCAGTAAGATATCATGTCTGAGCAAGCTAAAGTTCTAGGGCTAATCTATAGGGATTTGTACCCCTAAAATCTCACTTGTATTCATCTCATGCTCCTTCATAGCCAAGCTCATATACCTTAAGCTATGGGCTTCCACATACCATCTATCTTCTAGTCATTCAATATGCCCTCAAAATTACTCTGCCCTCAAAACTGGCTCAAGGGAGATATCTGAACGACACTTAATAAACACATTCACAATTTCATATCCAATAATATTCAAAGCCTTCCCATTCAACATTCTTAGAACAAATCCCTTGGCCTACATATGACCAAAGAAACTCAGTCGCAAGGGTCATGCTTTCAGATTCTCGTACTGCCAGATCCACTCAGACTACTTACTACATTCTGATTCATATCCTATAATAACAACATGCTAATGATTGATACCTCTGTGACATCCATTGGTAACATACCTAACATTTTCTCTGCATCACACCAGGATATCCACAAATTGCTTAGAATTACTATGATACAATTCCCAAAGGCAGCTACAAATCGTGTCTGCCCTAACATATGAATACCAATGTTAGGGAGGTGACTTGATGCTCTCCTTAAAATTTAAGCATAGTTGGGGGCGGAGAGACAGTCACTTTTATTACAGATGCCTTCTTTTACTTTTTTGTTGCTTCTACTCATCATTTTCTTCCTGTCCACCCCTCCCCTCATCAACTGGCTGGTTTTATCCCGTGGAAGCTGATTAAGTAAATATTATATGAAAAAAGCTCCATGGTACCTGTTTTGTTATACTGCTTCCAGTCTCCTGAATATCTGCACTTTTATAGTTCCAATTGTGCAGCCTCCTTCTCCAAATGATGAGTGACTGCCCAGAGCCTCCATGAGAATTATCCAGTCATTCAATCAATAAACATTTATTGGGTGCCTAGTATTAAATGCTAGACATATGCCAAGCATAGAGGATACAGAAAGAGACAAAAGATAGTCCCTGCCCTCAAGGAGCTTACGAGCTTACACTCTAACGGGGAGACAACATGCAAATAAATACCTACAAAGCAAGTTCCACACAGGGGAGATAAGGCTAAGCTCCTGAGTTTCACACCTTCACCCCTATATCCCTTTTAGCCGCTACCTTTTACGTGTCATCTTCCCTTATTAGAATGCAAGGTACTTTCTGGTAGGGATCACTTATATTTGTTTTTCCAGTGCTTAGCACGGTGCCTGGCACATAGTAAATATTCAGTAATTATTCTTTCTATAATAAGAAGACAGCTAGATAGCTCAATGGATGGAGGGCTGGGAGTCAGGAAGACCTGAATTCAAATCCATCCTCCAATACCAACTTGTGACTCTAGGAAAGTCACTTAACTTGTGTTTGCCTTAATCTACTAGAGAAGGAAATGGCAAACCACTCCAATATCTTTGCCAAGAAAACGTCATGGACAGCATGGTCCATGGTGTCATGAAGAGTTGGGTACAACTGAATGACCTATGAATTAACAACAACAATAACAGCTCTCTATAATATAACAATGTGACTTACCTCATAGGATTGTTGTGAGAATGGAAGTAGCTTATGCCATTCCTTTGCAAACCTTATAGAGCTATATAAACCTCTGTCTCTCCCTTCTTCCCTCCTCTCCCTGCCCTTCCCCCACCCCAAACATATGTGCTAGCCTCTGTCTTCTCATAATGCTCACCTCTCTAGTCTATATCACTGTGTGGTAGCAAGCATCAGAAGAATTGATCAGAAGAATTCTGAATGAAAGAATGAAAAAGCTCTCATTAAACACTTAACGTGCCAAGTACTTTCTAAGGCTCTAATCACTGGGAATACAAATACAAAATCAAAGACAGTCTTTCCTCTAAAGATTTTATGTGCCAAATGGAAAAGATAATACATATAGAAGAGTGGTAGCCGGGGATGAGCTTACCTGGAGGTAATTTGTTGTTTGAACCTTTTGATTGTCTCTGCTTCTTTATATGTGTGTATGTGTTTGTACATACATATATATGCATATACACAGACATATACATACAGGGGGCAGCCAAGTGGTACAGTGGATAGAGTGCTTGGCCTGGAGTCAGGAAGACTCATCTTTGTGGATCTGTGTCACCCTGGGCAAGTCACTTAACCCTGTTTGCCTCAGTTTCCTCATCAGTAAAAATGAGCTGGAGAAGGAAATGGCAAATCACTCCAGTATCTCTGCCAAGAAAAAACCCCAAATGATAACATGAAGAGTTGGACATGACTGAAATGACCAAACCACAACAAAATGTGTATGTGTGTGTGTGTGTGTGTGTGTGTGTGTGTGTGTGTAGACATCTGTTAGCACCTCCTCTAGAGAACAAAAGCTTTTGATTAAGTCTTAATGACTGGAGTTGCCACCTGAATTAGTTGTCTTAGATACTTGAACCATGAACTGTCTTCAGAAGAGCACCTGCTTTGTGCTGGCTTCTAAAAGGAGTCTTTATTGAGTACTCTGATCTTCACTTTCTCTTTTTCCTTCCATCTTTCCAGAAAAAGAAAATATATAACAGGTGTGAGTGTCTGTGTGTAGCTTCCCTCTCAAAAGCCATTAATAATTGCTCCTTAACTGAAGCAGACATGTGCCCTTCTGAGCATTCTGAGAGTTCTTTCCTTTTCCCTTTATTGTGCAAATCAGGGACCAGAGAACTGAGTGGACAGAAAACATTAACAACCAAGGTAGTGCTAGAGTTTCAAGCAACTGATGGTTTCATTGTGGAAGAGATTACTAACCAGTACATTGTGGTGTGACAGTATGAGTGTACAAGCTCATTATTTTGGAGAAGTTCCTGAAGGTTGCCTATTTAGTTAATTGAAGAGTTTATTTATCCATTAATTAAACAAGAATTTATTGAGCACCTATTATATCCTAGGCTCAGTGTTTGGTGTTGGGGATGCAAAGACAAAAACAAGTCTCTGCCCTCAAGAAGCTGGCATTCTATTTGGGGGGGGGTCAGTGGGGAGCAGCACATACACAGAACATTAATAAAAAAACATACACAATGTGAATACAAAGAAAATTGTGGTAGTAGATAATTAGATCCTGGAGGGATGGCCTGGGCAGCAAATTACATAACATTCTTTCTGATTTGATAGACTTACTAAGCTACATTTTAAGCCTTCGCTCATGGTGATTCTGACTTGCAATTAGCTGTTTTGATAGCTCATATATTATGCTAAGGAAACTTTTCAAAAAGTAGAAGTAATGGTGAGTGTATACTAGAGTTTCATAGCCAGGGAGGTGTTTTGACTTTTATTGATTTCAATGAGATCCATGGTCACTCACTGGAAATTACCCTAGGCATCCATATAGGAGAAGAAAAAAAGTAGATGATAAATTCATATTGTAAAACTGATGACATGCATTTTGATGGACAATTCATTGCGTTAGTCAATGAGTACATATACTTTGACTAGGGACTGCAGACTTGCCATGAGCTATACCCAGAACTCCACAGGAGGAAGAGAATGGGTTGGATCACATTTGATAATTTTATGTAGGACTTCCAATGATCCCAAATTCTTTTTTACTGTGTCCACCTCCCACTCCCTTTTTCTTTAGTACCAATATTCTCTTGGTAAGTCTATATGGGTATGAATGATGGTGAATTATGATCTCAGAAGATACACTGTTGAAAATTATCCAAATGGAAATGGGAAGATCCATAGTGTGTGTATTCTGGCTTTGCTATATCGCCAGCTATATTTTAGATACTAGAAGTGCAACAGACGTGGTGGGAAAAGATTGAAGAAAGCAAAGATTCAATCTTCTGAGCTTAACAATTTATTAAGCAATATATTCCAATTGCCTAAGAAATCAGGACCAGACCTCCTCAGCTTAGGCCTGGATCCTGAATATAGGGAAAGATAGACTTTTTTATAGCAAAAACAATTAATCGTTTAAGGCCAATTAATTAAAGGGAAACAATACAACATCAGGCAATCTGATTTTTAATTGGAAAAAAGATTAGGGAATTTCTACATTGGGAGGGGGAGAGTAAACAGGTACAATTCCCTGAATTCAGAAAAGGAAATGTCCCACTCCCCAAGTGTCTGTAAACAATCAGTGGAACATGGATATAATAACTGCTTGATCGATATAGGGCCGGTTTTCGGATAGGAGATATGGGTTGCTTGAGATGTACAATTTTTTTATTCTTAATTTTTTTATTTAATATATTTAGTTTCCAGCATTGATTTTCACAAGAGTTTGAATTACAAATTTTCTCCCCATTTCTACCCTCCCCCCCACTCCAAGATGGCATATATTCTGGTTGCCCTGTTCCCCAGTCAGCTCTCCCTTC
>JAQQSZ010004607.1:0-14106 GCA_028646595.1 Phalanger gymnotis | reverse complement strand
TCTCTCTCTCTCTCTCTCTCTCTCCCCTCCCTCCCTTTTCTTTCCTCTTTCTCTCTCTTCTCCCTTTTCTTCCCTCTTCCTCTTCTTCTTCCTCCTCCTCCTCCTTCTTCTCCTTCTCTCTCTCTCTCCCTTTTCTTTCCTCTTTCTATCTTCCTCTCCCTCTTTCTTTTTCTTTCCATCTTCCTCTCTTCTTCCCTCTCTCTCTCCATTTAAAACATTTTTCAATTCATAAGCATTCATTTTTTTTCTTTTACCCTCTGCCCCTCCCAACTGAGAAAAAAAGAAAAGCAATTCCTGTAAAAAAATTCAATGTAATTTCTCATTTTGGCTCCTTTGCTTCCTCTTGAGGAAGGGATGGTCCTTCTCCTTGTCAAGGCTGACTCCTCCACTTGTACCCCTGATCCCTTCTCTTTCTGTCTATTCCAGGAGCTTACCCCTTGAATCTAGTGTTGTTTCTTCCTATTTTCCAATTTCTCCTTATCCATTGGTTCCTTTCTTGCTGACTCCAAATACGCCCAGAACTCTCCTATTCTTAAAAAGCATCCACTTTCATCTTACCATTCCCTCAAATTACCACCCTGTATCTCTCCTTCCTTTTATAGCTGACCCTCTAGAAAAAGCTATCTACTGATACTCAACACCTCTTCTTTCTTACCTTCTGTTATTTCTCAACCCCATTTCAGTCAGGATTCCATTTCCAACAGTCAATTGCCTTCCCCTCAGAGGATGGTCCTCAGAGGCAGTGTGGAACAGTACCAAGTATTCTGGATTTGATGTCACAAGGTCTGAATTCAAATTCCAACTCTGTAACTTACCAGCTGGTGTGACTAATCGATCACAAGTCACTCAGCCTCTGTGGGTAAACTCAGTTCTTCATCTGTAAAATCAGGAAGTTGGGCGGAGGCCTATGAGTTCTTTCCCAGCTTTAAATTTTATTATTCTGTTAGCCATGATCTTTTAATTGCTAAATCCAATGGCCTTTTCTTAATTCTTATCCATCTTGATTTTTTCTTGGTATTTCTGGCACTCCTTTGAGATAGTCTCTCTCCTTGGGTTTTCCTGATACTGCTCTCTCTTGGGTTTTTTGCTCCTACCCACTAGAACGATTCTCAGACCACTTTGCAGGATCTACACATAGTGGCCCCTTTGTGAGAGTGTGCCCCAGGTCTATGTCCTCAGTGAGATACTCTGCAGGGACAGAATGAGGTTTGTCTCGGGGCTTGGCCCCAGAAAGGCAGGACCAAAGGAACTGGAAGATGGAGGGGCTTGTCATACCTTTCATAAACCTGGGTGTGGCTCTCTATCCAACCCCAATACTCCTAGCCCTTGGAAATAGAAGGATAGTTAGAAAATATGCCTTTGTTGGTCTCCTATTTCCCTTTGGGTTCCCTTTCATAACATCTGGGCCATCTACTCCAAGCCTAATCCTAGGTCCCACTGCCACAGGGATTTATTGGCTATCGACTTGATCACGGAATCTTAGCATCTCAGAATTGGGAAAGACATCAGAAGTTGTCTGCCCATGTGGGCCTCTGCAAGAACTTCTATAGATGTCTAGCACTGATATTTCCTAAGCATGTGGCCATGGGTAAGTTGACTTAACCTCTCTAGATTTCTAGGCGGCTAGGTTGCAAATTGGCTAGAATCTTGCACTTAGAGTCAGGAAGACCTGAGTTCAAACTCCCACCCACCCCACTCCCATCCCTCTTATTCCTACACAATGTTTATAATGATCCTCTTACCACTCCTTAGTCCTAAGGAACCCCCAAAGAGCAAAATGTTCTGTGCCCCCTCACTCCCTGGTTCCTTGCTTATTAAGTACCTACACCTGCAGACAGGGTCTGGGGACTTGGAGGGCATGGAAAACTAGTAGGAGCTGTAGTTTTAAATTGCAACTGGGCCTCACTTGGCACATAGTAGGCACATAATACTTCAAATGCTTATTGGTTGACTGATTGTCTGACATTGTCCTCTGCTCAACCTCCTCCTGGCAACTCATGCACTCCAAATGTTCCCTTAGGGGATCCAAGCATGTTGGCAACTGCTTCTGAGGAATCTCCAAGGCTACCCTCTCTCATGAAGCCTGCTCCAATATAGTCTAGGTCAGGGGTGGGGAACCTGCCACCTTGAGGCCACATGTGACTTTCTAGGTCCTTGGGTGCAGCCTTTGACTGAGTCTAAGTTTTATAGAATAAATTCTTTTATTAACGCATTTGTTCTGTCAAGTTTAGATTCAGGCAAAGGGCACACTTGAGGACATAGAGAGTGTAGCCTCGAGGCTGCAGATTCTCCACTCCTGGCCTAGGCTTTTTTGGAGCCTGCAGCAGTGGGGCTGACTACAGTAGGGAGAATTCTGTCACTCCTCCTATGGGGAGTTGTATTTTTCATAGAAAGCTCCAGAAATCTGAAAAGCTTTGAAAATCCAAAGGAATAAAGTCCAGATGGTGGGATCTGAGAGCATCCCAGGAATGAGGAGACAACTCTGGACACAGAAGTCTATCCAGAGTCCCTCACAGTATTTCTGGTCATGTATGAGGGCAGATAGATGCCACCTCCATAAATGTAATGACCAAAAGGCTCTTTTCCTTACTAGCTGTGTGACCTGGGCATGTCATGTACCAACAACTATAATAACTGGTATTCAATGCTTTCAGGTTTGAAAGTACTTTACAAATGTATCGTTTTATCCTCACAACAACCTTGGGGAGCAGATGCTATTATCATCCCCATTTTACAGATAAGGCAACTGAGGAAGACAGGGGCTGCCCAGCTAGTCAGTAGGCATCTGAGGCTGGATTTGAACTTGGTTCTTCTTGACTCCAAGTTTAGCATTTCTGTGCCCATAAGGAATAAGTGAAGGCTAGCATTCCCGGCAGCTGTTTGACTGTTGGCAAATTACTTAAGCCCTCTCGGCCCCAGCTTCCTCAGCTGTAAACTGGGGAGAATAATCACTGGACCACCTATGTCAGGGGGCTGTGGCAGAAACCAAAGTCCTCTGCAAACCTTAAAGAGAGTTTCTTATTCTTGCTCCCTTTTCTTTCTCCTTGGTGAAACCTTGTCAGGGCCCTGCTACCCCAGGGAGAGGAGGCTTGTTAGAGAAAGATGCAGAGGTTGCTGACTTTGTGATACAGAGCCGTCAGTGCCTAGCCCTGAGACTTCGGGCAGCAGGACACACATGCCTTTCCCAGGGACATACGCCACATGGTGGGGAGTACAGACAGACAGCCTCTCCTCAAATGCCTATGGTGACAGTTAATGATATCTCACTGGGCTGCTAATTCTATTTTTGACAGCTCTAATTGCAAGTATGAGTTCTTTATATTTAGCTGAAATCTGCCTTCACTGTAACTTCTAGACATGGTCTACACCCTCTTTCATATGAAAGCTCTTCAAATATTTGAAAACTGTTATCATTATACCCCTAATTCTTTACTAGGTGAAATATTCCCAGTTCCTTATAGGACATAATAAATTAGGTTCAGAAGAAATTCAAATTCTCAACTACAGACTGGTTTGGCCTTTTCCTTCATTTATTATTTTTTATTGTGCCATTCTTTCATTAAGTCAGCAGGAATGTTGACTTCCTAGGGTAATAAAGCAATCCCTTCTTCTTTGTCATTGCCTTTATCCAAGAACTGGCTTCCTTCAAGTCCCAGCTAAAATCTCACCCTCTTTCCTGAAACTGAAATGGTAGGAGCCTTTCCTCTGTTAATAGTCTCCAATTTATCCCGACTATATCTTGTTTGTGAGCTATTTGCTTGTTGTCTCCCCCATTAGACTGTGAGCCCCCTGAGGGCAGGGACTGTCTTTTGACTTCCTCTCCATCTCTAGAGCTCAGCATAGTGCCTGGCACGTACTAGGAATTTAATGCACGCTTGTTGTCTTGACTTGGCTTTAACCCAGTCCTGTTAATGCTTGTTTTGCAAACGCTCCTGCATCCAGGAATGTAAATATTTCCTAATGGGCTGGGGGTGGAGGGGAATGCACACAAGACATACTTTTAAGTGTAATTCGCATTATTAACATTTTGTTCCTGAATTTCTTAAGACTAAGCAATCAACGAAACAATGCATTCGTAGCGTTTGCTAATTTCTGAGGTTATACAGAAACTCTAACAATCAGCTCTCTAACGGGTAAGAGCCGGCTCGGGCTCATGCCTACCTGCAGCGCTTCCCTTTTCTCCCTTCCCGCAGTCAAAGCACTCCAGACTCTTGGTGTAATTGGTCCACACTATGATTGTTTGCCCCTTAGGCTTCCACTCCTCTTCCCATTCCTCTCCCTAATCATTTCAAAGGCCTCCCCTCCCCAAAGTCCAGGTGGGTGCCAGGAAGGGAGGCCTGAGGCTGGGGGTGGAGCCGGCTTGTAGAATTCCCTGTGGCTGCCGGTTAAATTTTCCAGGTGAGCATTCACACCCAAGAAATCGGCTAACGCTACACATCGAGTTTTGATTTGATTTACTGACTCTGGAATTAAGAAAACGTCGGAGAAGACCTCAGTAACGTAGATAAACTTGAAAGCGTGCCATGAATACTTTTTTTTTTTTTTTTACCTTGAGAGAGCACTGGCAAACATCTACCAGCACACCCCAGCCCGAGTCTTCCATGGAATCAAACTGATATCGGAACCAGAGAATCAGAGTTCAAATATTATCTCTCACCTTTCCATTGGGCCAAATTAGACTGTGAGCTCACTGAGAGCGGGGACTGTTAGGTTTGACTGACGTACTTTGTATTCCTAGTGCTTATCACAGCGCCTGGCACATAAATTAATAAATGCTAGTTGACTGACTGACCAAGCTGACGCATGGATTTGTAGCTTGTATTCACCGGAATAAACATTTAATGTGCCTTCACCTGGGCCCTGAGCATGCCATGTACCGGGAGTTAGGAAAACTGGGCTCTTCTAGTTTTTTTGCTTATTATCTGCATTACCATGGGCATTTCTCTGAACCTCAGTTTCCTCATCTGTTAAATGAGTATAATTACATCATCCTGTCCACTTCCACAGGGTTGTTGTGAAGTTCAACTTTGTTAATGGATATGAAAGGGCTTTGAAACTGGTAAAAGTCTTATATGGACATAAGGGATGGTGATTAAGATAGAGAATGATAATGATAAAGATTGCCAGAGGACAGGGAATGTTGCCTTTGCAGGAAGAATTCCTGCCTCTCAGATCCTTCCAGGGGAAAGATGTCCAAGGCATGTGGGGGTGGGATGCAGGTGCCTTCTGACTGGGTGACTTGTTTCAGCTTCTGATTGTCTTGGGCCTTGGACGAAGAGAACAAAGGCCTCTTTTGGCAAGGCTTCTCCTCCAAAAGTCTGTACGTTCTGGAGAGCATAGCTGCTTGTGTGATTTGTCAGCTGCTCTTTGGGCAGCCAACTCAAGGGCCTGCTGCCCCTGGAGGAAAAACCAAACCTCACACAAAGAAAAACACTATTACTTTAGCCAGGGTGCTTCTGGGATAGGGCCATGTGACTCACCCTCAGTACACCCATCTCAGCCCTGAACTCCCAGGCCAAAGGCTGAATGGCTAACTAACCACCTGGAGAGGCGAGGGCCTTGATCTCCAACAGGGGAGTCATATGGATTTTGGTGTTAGGAATTCAAACGAGTAAAACAAAAAATAAGAAAGCTACTCTCTTTGCAAAGAGGACAGGAGTAGCCAAAGAAGACAGAGAAAAGAGAAGACAGGACAGGGGATTTACTTGGAATTCTGAACCCTCAAGAAAGGTAATGGGGGTAGAGAAGGAAACAGACCAACATCGTGCCAATATGTCATCTCTGATCGAGACCTTTTAGGGCATCTAGTCTAACCCTCCAATTTTATATGTAAGGGAACAGAAATGTGAGGTCGGCGGCCCAAGATTACAAAGGGAAGAAGAGGCAGAATCAAAATTCGAACCCAGGTCCTTTGTCTAAAAATCTGGCACTCTGTTATATTCTAATGTCTACAGAAGAGTAACAAATGATTAAAGAGATGAGATGTTGCATTTTGTGGATGCATGTCAAACTCCTACTCAAAATCAATCTCAAATGCTGCCTTTTCCAAGAAGGTTTCCACCATTTCCTTTCCCTTCTAACCAGATGTGATTTTTTTCCCCCTTCAGAGTATGATGTTCCTCTTCTATCACATTCTACCTTTTATTATAATTATTTGCATACTTGTCTCAACTTCCCAATGAAGCGCTTGAGGGCAAGCACTGTTCATGTTTGTTCCTTGTGCAGGACTTTCCACAAAGGAGCCAATCAGGAAATGCAAAAGATAAACTAATCGGCCAACAAACAGTTGTTAAATGCTTACTATGTGCCAGGCACTGTGCTAAGCAGTGAGGATAGGAAAAGAGACAAAGGACAGCTTCTCAAGGAGCGTACAAGGTTAAATAAATTACCCCAGTCCGGAGAAATGAAGGCTGGGAGGAGAGAGCATTTAAAGCCCTTCCCTATGAGACAGCAACCTAACTTTCCGTGTTAATTACTTATGACTCCCCCTCATAATCTACGTTCCAGCAAGACTGACTTTCTTGCTGTTCCCTGACATGTGACAAACCATGTATTGGCCAGGTCCCGGGCTTCCTTCCTGATTCTGTCTCTTGGAGTTCTGGCTTCCTTCAAGAGTCTGTTAAAGGGTCATCCCCTATGTGAGGTCTTTCGTGATCCTTCTGAGTTACTATTATTCTCTGCTTAGAAATGATTTAATAAGTATTCTGTATTACTTGGTATGTGGGCATGTTGTATCACTCCAGGTAGCCCAATGGATGGAATGCTAGACCTGATGTCAAGAGGATGTGAGTTTAAATCTAGCCTCAGACACTTACTAGCTGTGTGACCCTGAGCAAGTCACTTAACTTTTATCCCATCTATGAAATCGGGATAATAATATCACCTACCTCTAAGGGCTGTTGTGAGAGATAATATTAATTATATAATATATATTATGTTATATAATATATTATACATTAGCTATTATATGTTATGTAGTATATATTACATATAATATATATGAGTAGATCATTATTAGATTAGATATAATATATATTGTATGTTATATATAATATATGACATAATGATATAACAATAATAAATGTGATAGTATTTGTAAAGAGCTTCACAAACCTTGAGCTGCTGTATAAATGCTAGTTACTATCACCATCATTATTATTAGTCTGGTAGAATGTAAGTTTGTTGAGGAAAGAAATGGTTTAATTTTTGTCTTTGTATATTTGCCACCTAGCATTAACACCTTACACCTAAGCAAGGACTTAATGATTGCTTGTTGATTTGAGGAAAATTGATAGAATCGAAGTGCATAACATATGAAGGGTACAGCTAGGGTGAACATGGAATTGTTTAACCAATCCTAGAGTCTAAGCACTTAGAGTTTGTTGAAGGTTAAAAGGCAAAAATGTAGGACAAATAAAAGGAATTCCCGTTTCACAGAGCAGGTAGTTAATTTGTGAAAATTATCATTCTTAGGTGGCTGGCTGTTCAAGATGAAAAGATAAAGCACTTCAATAAAACTAGATGAGTTCACAGGAAATAGATAATAGGATCATAGATTTACAGCTAGATGATATCTTAGAGGCCGTCCTTTCTATCTCCCTCATTTGACAGATGAAGAAACTGAGACAAACAGATGTTATGTGATTTTCCCAGGATCATACGGCTAGTTAGTATCCGAGATGGGATTTGAACTCAGGTCTTTTTTATTCCAAGTCCAGTGCTCTATTACACCATACTGCTTTTTAATCTATAATCGGTTCCTGAATTAAGGGAAATTAAAATGTCTTGAGGCGGCCTCTAACCTTTAAAGCTGACATCACAGATTGTAAATTATGTTTACCCACAAGGAAGCCCTTGATGAGTCTGTCATTCATTCGTTCATTCATTCAATAAACATTTATTAAGCACCTACTGTATGCCAAGCACTGTGCTAAGCACTGAGGTTACAAAAAGAGGCAAAAGACAGTCACTGCCTTCAAGGAGCTTATCATCTAATGAGAGAGACAACATGCAAACAAACATGTACAAACAGGATTAATAGGAAATAATTAAAAGCAGGAAGGTGCTGCATTTGAGAGGGATTGGGGAAGACTTCCTGTAAAAGGTGAGATTTCAGGTGAGATTTAAAGGAAGCCAGGGAGGTCAGTAGTTGGAGCAGAGGAAAAAGAGCATTCCAGGCATGGGGCACAGCCAGAGAAAATGCCTAAAGCTGAGAGACGGAGGTCTTGTTTGTGGAACAGCCAGTAGGCCAGCGTCACTGGATGGAAGAGTATGGATTGGGGGTAAGGTGTAAGAAGATTAGAAAGATAGGAATGGGGTAGGTTATGATAGGCTTTGAACGTCCAAAAGATTGAGCATTAGATCCTGGAGCTGATAGGGAGCCACTGAAGTATACTGAGGAGGGGGTGTGTGTGACAAGATGAGCAGTGCATTAGATGATCTGTAATGTGGTATGTTCTGACAGTGGTTGGTTATCTTAAGCTATTGATCTGCTATTGTTACTAACAACAATTCCTATTTATACTTATTATCTGTTTGCCCTCAGCACCCCCTCTCTGGGACTCTACCTATATTTGCAAAAATTAAAGGGCTGGATTAGAGGGTCTCTAAGGTTCATTTCAGCTCTAAATCCTATAATTCCAGAGAGTACTTTAAGCTTTACAAAGCACTTTCCTCCTTACAACTCATGGAGATTTAGGAAGTACAAATATTATTTCCTCATTTTATAGATGAGAAAACAGACTTATAGGGGCTAAGGACCACATAGGTGAAATGGTGGTGGTAGGAGGGGAAATGTAATCAGGTCTTGTGACTGTGAACATCACCATCCATTCTACCATGCTATGTCACACTTTTGCTACAGGAAGGATTCTGTACTGGACATTGGGGAGAGGAACAGGGAAGGGCACAAAAAATAGTGGGAAAACGAATAGATTTAGAGTCAGAGGACCTGGGTTCAAATTCTTGTTTGGCCATTACAACCTCTGTGATAAGTCAGAGCAAGTCACTTAATCTCTTTTGGCCTCAGTTTCCTCATCTGTGAAATGAGGGGTGTTTGGACTAAATGACTTTTAAGTCCTTTTGAGCTCTAGATCTATGATGACCCTGTGTTTTTAATGGGGCTATTGAAAACTGCCAATTTCTCCATTAACCTTAAAGACTCCTTGTCTCTTTTGCTAAAGAGTCCTTCCCAACAGAGATCTGTTGATCTTACCTCTGTTTTCTTTTAAAATGCTGTGTGAGTGGCAAAAATGACAAAGTATAAAAGTGGTTAATTTGGAATTATGCTAAAAAGGTGACTAAAATGTTCATACTCTTGGACCCAGAGATCCCACTACTAGGCATAGATCCCAAGGAAGTCAAAGAAAAAAAGTTTCCATGTGCCCCATAATAGTTACAGCTGCACTTTTGTGGTAGCAAAGAACTGGAAACAAAGAAGATACTCATTGATTTGGAATGGATAAACAAATTGTGACATAAATACAAGGGAATATTACTGTGTATAAGAACAATGACTCTGATGAATTCAGAGAAGCATGGGAAGCCTGATGTGAACTGATGCAGATTGAAATAAGCAGAACGAACCAGTCAACTAGTAGCTCAACATTTACTAAGCACCTACTATATGCCAGGCACTGTGCTAAGCACTGGGAAACCAGGAAAACAATATACAGCGTCACTACAAAAATGCAAACAAAAAGAAAAATGTAAAATTATATACTGCATAATTACAATGATCTTGGAGAAGAGCTGAAAAAGTGCACCCTACAAAGATGGGAACTAGGGGTGTGGAATATTGCATATATTATCAGACATGGTTGATGGTATTGGGTGGTTTTGTTGAAATACTTTTCCCCCCTTTTTATTTTTTAATCTTTGTTATAAGAGGTGGCTTGATGGGGCTGGGGATGGATTAAGGATACGTTTAGAAATGAAGGTGACGTGAAAACCAATGACATTACTAGGACAATATTAAAAAATAAAATGCTAATTGGGAATTTGAGTTGGGAGCCTGAAGGCTAGGCAGGACAAAGACTTCACTGTTGAGAAAGAGACATTAATCCTTCCTCTGCTCCAAGTTAGGGTAAAACTTTGACCCTGGAACAGTGATATGACAGACTCTTAGATTTCTTCTGGGTGTGTGTTTATTTGTACAAGTGAAACTTAATGCCATAGAATAAGCTTCTATCTTATCCTTTCTTCCTCTAGGCAGGACTGTCCCTCAACTAGTCTAGATAGCTGAACATCTCTTCTCTTATTCTGTATTTTCTTATTAAATATCTCTTAGTCAGGAGAGTTCTCTACCTCTGCCAGTTAAGCTAGACAAATCTTGAGAGTTCTTGAGGTCTAACTTTAAATTATTCCTGCCACGTTTTAGCCCTATTCTACTAGGGCAGCTAGATGGTTCAATGGATAGTGTTTAGAGCCTGGAATCAGGATAGACCTGAGTTCAAATCGAGCCTCAGAGACTTCCTAGCTTTGTGACTCTGTGCAAGCCATTTAAATCTCAATCTGCCTCAGTTTCTTCATCTGTAAAATAGAGAAAATAATAGCACTTGCCTCCCAAAGTTGTTATGAAAATCAAATGAAATAATTTTGTATACAATTATTCATGAATATTTTGTTTCCCCAGTAGAACATAAGCTTCTTGAGGGTAGGAACAGCTTTATTTTTGTACTATATATATATATGTATATGGTAGTTTTTTGCGGGGAGGAGAGCACTAGAAGCTCTTGGGGTGGGGTGGGAGGACCAGCATGAGCATCATGTAGAAGGAGGCACTTGGGCTAAGTCTTGAAGGAAAGAAAGGATTCTAAGAGGAGGATGTGAGGAAGAAGATGTGAATCCCAGGCATGGGGAAAGTTAATAATACAAAGAATGGAGAGAAAAGATGGCATGTTAGGTGTATGAGGAACATCAAGAGACAAGTTTGGTAGGACAGTATAGTGTGAGAAGGGGGCGAATGTTGAATAAGGCTGGAAGAGGATATTGGGACCAGATTGTGTAGGGTATTAAGAGTCAAACAGAGGAATTTAGATTTAGTCCTAGAGGCGATAGGAAACTACTGGAGCTTGTTGAGTGGAGGAGCAACAAGGTCAGACCTACATTTTAGGAACATCACTTTGGCAGCTATGTCTAAAATGGATTGGAGAGGCAAGAGACAGGAAAACTAATTAGGGAACTCTTGCGATAATCCAGGCAAAGGGTGATGAGGGTCCAAATCAGAGTGGTGTGAACAAAGAGACTTCTCGGGAGACCAAGCTTTGGTTTTTTGTTGTCCTTCAGTTATATGTGTGACTCTTCATGACCCCATAGACCATAGTACACCAGGACCTTCTATCCTTGACTATCTCCCAAAGTCCGTCTGAGCTCATGTTCATTGCTTCTGTGACACCATTGATGCATCTCATCTTCTGCCATCCCCTTTTTCTTTTGCTTTAAATCTTTCCCAACGTCAGTCTTTTCCAATGAGTCCTGTCTTCTCATTATGTGGCCAAAGTATTTAAGCTTCAGCTTTAGTATTTGCCCTTCCAGTGAATGGCTTTAGATTTGCTGAGAGAGAAAAAGTTGACCTGGATGTCATATTTTCACTTGCTGATTCCAATTCTGCCCTCTGGGGACAAGCAGAACAAATCTAATGACTCTTTCACAGGACATTATTCACAATGTTCAAACACTTGAATTACAGATGCTTATAGCCTGTCCTAAAGCCTTCTTTAGAAGACTAAACCCCCTTAGTTCCATCAATTATCCTCATAACACTTGGTTTCCAATCCTCTCTCCAGTCCAGTTGTCCTCCTTTGGACCAGTTTGTTTTTTAGTGTTCTTCCTAAAAGGTAGTTTCCAGAACTGGACGCAATCCTTTAGATGGGGTCTGACCAAGTCTGCTGACTGCAGGATCATCAACCAATGGATTATATAACTTTATCAATCACAATGGCTCACCTTTCTATAGTACTTAGTGGCTTACGATATATTTGACTCATAACAACTCTCCAAAGTAGGTGGTGCAGATATCCCCATATTGCAAATGGGGAAACTGAGACTGAGACCTCTGGTCTGTAACTTGATTCCAGATCTGAGTTTACATCAATCCCTTCCTCAGAGTCACTTGCCCCAATAGATGATCAGTAACCAAATCCTATTCATTCTATTTCTACTACATACTTTGTCTTTCCTTTTTAAAATTATGGACCTGGCAAACATCAACAAGCAAGATCATTTCCATGTACAAAGAAAAAGTGCACATACACATATGAAACTGGGAATCTCTATTATATATACATTTTTAAAGGTATGTGTGAAATTCAACATGGTGGTAACAATACTTTCTTGCTTATCTTTGTCCCCTTCTGAATTTCCTTCTAATCTCTTCTGTGTATTTTAAAAAAGTTTATCAAAGAACCACATCTCTTGAACCTGAGCCTCTCTCCCATTCTTTCTACTCATACCACCTAGTCCAGGCCCTCAATATCTCTTGCCTGGAGTATGGTAATGGCCTTTATCTTGTCTTCCTGTCTTCAGGTTATCTCTGGAATCTGTCCTTTAGATAGCTACAAAAATAATGTTTCTCATGAACAATTGTACTGACCGTATTACTTTCCTGCTCTAAAGCCCTGAAAGGATTCCCCACTGCCCATGAGATACCATATCAATTCCTTAGTGTGCCATTTAAGCAAGACCACGACCTACCTCTCCGACATATCACACCCTTTAATATACCTTAGTTTTTAGGCAAACAGGAGCTGGTTGTTCCCTGATCTCAGCCTGACCTCCCCTGCATCTGCATAGATTGTCTCTAGTCTGGAATGCATTCTTTCCAAATAGCCATTTGTTGAGAAACTTTCTCTTCCTTCAAGGCCCACCTCCTCAATGAAATCTTCCTTGATTCCAACCCCACCTTGCAACTTAAAGTCCTCTCTCCCTCCTCACATCCCTAGAATTTTTTGTCTTTATTATATTCTTTGCCCTTATCACATCCTACTTCATGCCTAATTGAATAGGTAAGAGGTATATGAAGTGTTACTATCTCCATTATTAGATTATAGACCTTTTGGTGGGGAAAGGGGGGCGGGACTGGGTTATTTTTCAATTTTGTAATCCCAGTGCCTAGAACAGGGCCTTCTTGAATATAGCAAATGCTTAATGGGTATTTGTTGAATTGAATTCTGGCTCTGAATTCAGTGTTCCAGGCTATGAATTCTAATGGGGCAATTTCAGGCACCAAGATCCAAAAAAGGATATTTACTTATTTGTGTATAGGCTATATCCTGCAAATAAAATGGAAGCTGCACAAGGGCAGGCAGGGGATGTTTGTTTTTTTCTTTATATCCGTAGGGCTTACTTAGCAAATGCTTTGCCCATAAGGAATCACTTAATAAATCTTTGGACAAAGGGATACTTCCTAATACTCTGTAATCTTGCTATGTGAGTTACCACATTCATATAGGTGCTTCTGAATAAGGTTCTATCCAGTTCCTTTGTATATCAAGAGCCCACAACTTTGGTTATGAGGGAGGCAAGGAAAGGAGGGAACAAGCATTTATTTAATACCCACTATGTGCCAGGCGCTGTACTAAGCACTTTATAGATATTTTCTTGTTTGATGCTTACATGGTATTCTCCCCCTACCCCCCATCCCCCACTCATATTAGAAGTTGCTAAGGGTTATTCCTCTTGACAGATGTTTCTCAAGACATTTTTAAAAATTCCTGTTCTTCTCCATGTATATTCTTTTCTATTTTTTAAGTTTGGCTATTTTTCACCATGAGAACTTACTAAAATGCTCATTCATTAGAAATGATTTAAACAGTACTGTGAAATCCTAAGAGGAAACACATTATGAAAGACGAATAAATGAAATGAATAATAAATGCCATTAGGGTCTACTAATTTTAGTTAAAAATTCCAAGTAGCTACTGGGATTTTGCCATTACATGTGAGAAGCCACTTTTCTGCTTGCAAAAACAATCAATTTAACGTTAAGAATATAAATTGGAAAATGACTACGCTTTGCATATAATTTAACATTAAGAATATAAATTGAAAAATGCATATAGCTTTGTCAAGGTGTGCCAGTAAGGCAAAATGGGCTTAGTTTAACGG
>JAQQSZ010004606.1:0-14107 GCA_028646595.1 Phalanger gymnotis | reverse complement strand
TTTTTTTTTGTTTTGTTGGCCTGGACTTATGACTTCCATTGGAATAAAGAAACTTCTACTATGGATGGGCAACTCAATGATCTTGGGGATTTGTCCAGAACACTGAAAGAAAGGTTAAGTGACTTGAGCAGAGTCCCACGCTGATATGTATCAGATAGAAGTTTTATCTCAAGTCTCCCAAAGTTCTAGGGTGGTCAACTAACCACTTTAAATTCCTGCCTCTGAAGAAGAGGAGCCTATGGAGAAAGAATGCTGCATGTGCTATCAGACACAGTCACTGTGCTAGCTGATTTTGCCCAACTGTTTTCTTTGTTAAACGGGAGAATGAAATGTGAAGGGAGGTGGGTGATAGCAGGAAATAACTACAGTATGAAAAACAAAAGCCATCTTGAAAGTTTTTTTTTTAAAGCCAATTTTCTCATGTGCAGCAACCTTGGAATTAGTAAGACCTGGGTTCAAGCCCCACCTCTGACAAATACTGGCCGAGTGACTCTGGGTAAGTCACCCAGTGTCTCAGTGGCCCCAAACAATGCTCTAAGACTGTGAGTTGCACAGCAGATGCTGGCTGCTCATATACACTGCAGTGCCTTTTACCAGTGAAATCACAAGTCCTGTCCAAAAACCATTCTAATAAAGCTCATCATCTTCCCTTTCTAATATTCCTCTTGGTTCTTCATTTCCTTCTACCCTATGACAAAAACAAACACCACCAATTCAATCAAACTACCTCACACAATAGCCTGTTTTGCCAGTATATGTAACATCCCATACCCATGATCCCTGATGTCTTCAGTGTCTTCAGTGAAAGGTACATTTTCGCCTCTCTCTGTGGCAGGGCCGGACATGGTCCTTATACTTCCAAAGCCTTCAGTTCTGTTTCATTGTTATTTCTGTTCACATTGTTGCAGACATTGTATCTAATACTTTCCTGGCTCTATTCACTTTACTCTGTATCAGTTCATGTAAATCTTCCCATGCTACTCTGAATTCATCAAGTTCATCCTTCCTTACTACACAGTAATATTCCTTTGCATCCATGCACCAAAAGTCATTCCCTAATCAGTGGATGTCCACTTTATTTCCAGTTCTTTGCTACCTTGAAAAGTGCTGCTAGGAATATTTTGATAGATTTGAGTTAAAAACTTTCAAAGCATTATGTTAATGTGAATGGTGGAATATGTGTGGACAGCTTCTTGCCTTATGGGTGGGTTCCCCATTGTTTTTCCAGTCCCCTACCCCCCAAAAAAGCAAGCTTCCAATTCAATTGCCTCTATCAACATTTCCTTTCATTTAAACTTCATATCTGCTGACCTCTTTCTAGATACCTTTTGTACAAGCCCAGAAGTCTTAGTGAGGCTACAGTGCTAGGCATGGTAAAACTGGATTGTTCCTTTAAGAATCCAGACCAGTCTGGTTCTGGGATCATCACCCCATAGGAGAAAGGAACAGGAGAAAAAAGAAAAAGAAATAAAAAGCCCAATAATCAAACGAAGGGGGAAGGCACGACCAAAGCAAAAGGAAGAAACCACTATTTGAGAGGCAATAACCAGGAAAGAAAATTCATTTTGTCAAAACAGCCCAGAAAGGGAGACTATTTAGGCAACAGGGAAACAGTGCAAAAGCTGTTTGATGTGTGCATAATGAATCCCCTGATGTGCCAGTGAGTCATGTATCAGGCTCACTCTGGCCCTGAAATCTCAATGCACAAATTGCACTAAACGAGGTTGACCCTGTGAAGAGTTCAACTTAGTTTCAATTATGCTAGAGTGAGAGGTCAGCCTTCCTTCTCTCATAAATAGCACACTCAAATAACCAGGGGAAACTGAGAGGGACAGGGAATGGAGCTCAGGATAAATCCCCAGCACCTGGCTCAGCTTCTATTCAATTCAACGAACACTGAAAGTCATAGGACTTAGCAATGGCACAGATTTTAGAGACCACCTTTAGAGTCCAACCCCTGATTTTACAAATGAGGAAACTGAGGCCCAAAGAAGTTAAGTAATTTGCCTGACCTCACAAAGATAAGAGACTGAGCTAGGGTTCTAAATCAGGTCACCCAACTCCAAATCCAGCACTTCTCCACTATACGATGTTGCCGGCCATGTTTATTCATCAGCCAGTAAGCATTTATTAAATCGGCCCTCTGTGTGCTAGGCACTGTGCAAAATGAAACATTACCTGCCCTCAAGGAAATTATAGTCTGCTTGGCACAGATCAGTAAAGATAATGGGGCACTTAAATGTAAATGAATTATCATGCACTGTTGGGTATACATTTTGTCATGTATAGAGAAGCAGTGAGTCGTGGCGGGCAGAGCGCTGGGCTTTAAAGGCAGGAAAACCTAGCGTAGCCAAATAATGGCCTACTATACACCAGGCACTTTGCCAAGCGCTTTATAAAATGTTGTCTCATTTGATCCTCACGACAGCCCTGGGAGGCAGATGCTGTTATTATCCCCATTCTTACAGATGAAGAAACTGAGGCAAAGATACACGTCCAAGGTCACAAAGCTAGTAAGTGTCTGAGGCTGAATTTGAACTCTGGCCTTCCTGATTCCAGGCCCAGCTTGCACCACCCAGCTGCCTGTAAATCCTGCTTTTAATAGCCATGTTATCCTAAGCAAATCATTTAACCTCTCTAACACTCAGACAATTCTCTCAAATTTATCTACTAAGTTATTAAAGGGCTGCTTTGGCCTATTGGTAAGTTTTTTCCTTCTGGGCATTTGGCTCCATGCTATGCCTATATTGTGGAGCTCGGTAAATGTTTGTTAATTGACCTAGAATTGTAGCTCACATTTATGTAGAACATTAAGGTTTGCAAAGCACTTGGCACACACTAGTGCCCTGATGTATGCCAGTGTTGTTATCCCCATTTTACAGCTGAGGAAACAAAGGCTGGGGGGGGGCATGGAGTTATTTGCCCAAGTCACACAGCTGCTAACCATCAGAGCTGATGCTTAACCCTAGCTCTTCTGATTCTTAAGTCCAGGGGTTCTTTCTAATAACACCCTACTCCCTCTGCTTCGAGATTTCTTCCTGGGTCAGAGGAAGCCTTTCAGAATCTCTCTTTGAAATCTGCCTCCAGTCTACCTTTCCTACCTTGTTCCTATTACTCCCCTTTATGTTTCCTTGCCTTCCTTGCCAGATAAACTTATTACATAGCTTTTGGACTGCCCTCCTTGCACAGGATGTCCCCCTCCTCACCTCTGGCTCCCCAAATTCCTAATTTCCTTCAAGGCTCAACTCATTTGCCAACCTACTACTGGTCATGGTCATGCTATAGGCTTAATCTATTTATCTTATCATCTCCTCCAGCAGAAAATCAGCTCCTTGAAGCAAAAACTGGTTTTCTTTTTGTCCTTGTATTCCCCAGTGCCTAGCATGGTGATTGTCACATAGCAGATATTTAAGTAATACTTGTTGGATTATCTTGGATTGGATGGAAGGAAGAAAATAAGCATTTATTAAGGGCCTATCATGAGCCAAGTAAGGGAGGCTAAGTGGAACAGTGGATAAAGCTCCAGGCCTCAAGTCAAGAACTCTCATCTTCTTGAGTTCTAATCTGGCCTCAGATACTTACTAGCTGTGTGACCCTGGGCAAGTCACCTCATCCTGTTTGCCTCAGTTTCCCCATCTGTAAAATGAGCTGGAGAAGGAAATGGCAAGCCACTCCAGCATCTCTGCCAAGAAAACCCCAAATGGGGTCATGGAGAGTAGGCTTCAATGATTGAACAAAATGAGCTAAGCACTTTACATATATTATCTCATGTGATCCTCATAACAACCCTGGGAGGCAAGTACTATTATTAGGCCCATTTAACTGAGGCATACAGAGGTTAAGTCACCTGCTCACTGTCCCAAAGCTAGGAAGTGTCTGAGGCAGTATTTGAATTTAGGTCTTCCTGATTCTAGGCCCAACACTCTATCTATCTACTCTTTGAACCACCTCACTTCCCCTAAGATGGCCTGGACCTGCACAATAAATAGTCAAGGGAAGTCAAGGGGGCTGGGATGGAGGGGACTGGGCTTTTTTAAAATGTTTTTGTGGCTATCCTTTGTTTTTACATTATCTACATTTCCCACTGTATCATTCCCCCTGCCCCACCCCAGGGAGCCATTCCCTATCATAAATACTTTTAAAATAAGAAAGACAATTAATCAAATCAACCAACATATTGAACAAGTCTGACATTGGATTCAGCATTCTATGTCTCTGGTCCACCTCCTCTGCAGGGAGGCGTGGGGAAAGGAGATAAAATAAGATAATATTTGCAAAGCACTTATCACAGTCCCTGGCACATAGTAGGAGCTTAATAAATGCTTTTGTTCCTTCCCCTCCCCTCTCTACTGTGGGGCCAGGCTGGGGCATTGGGCATCAGAACTTTGAGGTGTTCAGTTTTGGGGAAGGAGAGAAATAACGAAGGAAAATACCAGAGCCAGAAGGGACCTTAGGCCAAAACCCTCCTCTCATGGAAGAGAAAATGTGAGCAGCTGCACCTTAAATGAAATGATGTGTGGAGAGCACTTTGCAAAGTTCAGAGTGTTATAAACATAAATGTCAGCTATCATCTCTTCCTTTTTCTAACAGATGATCCCAAGATTTTAGAGCTAGAAGGGACCTTGGAGACAAAGCCCATCCATCTGAACACTGTCAGCTAACACCGCCAGGCACTGGATTAGGCCCTACGGGCTCAGCAAGAGCTAGCTGAGCTCCCCAACCCGTAATGGAAGGGTGGCTCTCTGCAAGGCTGAATGGTCTTAATGGATGCCGAATTAAAACAGCTCCTGCTTCCCTCAAATCACAGCTGGAAGAAGTTTCTGAGCCTCCTCCCCAGCTGAAAGGTCCCACCGTGGCTGAGTCTGAGCAATGAGAATGAGCCCGAAGCCGACAGATTGTTTGCTCTGATTTCCAAGCTGTCCACCCTTCCCCGATTGTTGTTCCGCCTGTAATCTCCATATATTATTGATGGCTTCCTAATTGGGGATTCTAAAAGCTGTGTGGCAGATACAAACCCGAGGCCCTAGTGAATCATATTAACCGGGATTAAAATTAGAGGCCAGAAAGCAATCTGCCTCAAATAAAAATAGAAAATGCAAATGTGCTTTCAGAGGTCTGCCCTGAAACCGCACAGCAAGTGCTGGCCAATCTCACATCCCCAGGGAGGTGCTGAAGAATCATCTTAGCATTTTAGAACCATAGGAGCAGATGAGCTGGAAGGGACCTTGGAGACCTTCTGGTCCCACTCCCTTTCATTTGACAGAGGAGAACATCAAAGTCCAGAGCAAAGTAAGAGTCCTTCTGGCCACAGATGCTCTTTGATTTCCCCCCTTACCCAAGGACACGTAGCTGATTGTACCATGAGGTCTGTATTTTGTGAAATTAAGTATTTATTAAGTGCCTACTATTTACCTGGACCTGTGCTGGGGATACAAGAGCAAAGGCACTACTCATAGGTCTCAATAAAAGGCCTTAGCTTAGAAAGGCCAAGGTCTCCCACTGCATCTGGGGCCATCTCCAGTTGTCCTGACCTATATCTGGCCACTGGACCCAGATGGCTCTAGAGGACAGAGTGAGGCTGGTGACTTTGCACATAAGTGACCTCCCTCGCTTAAATCCAATTCACTTTCATGTCATGGCATCACCTCCCTGATGTCATGGTCCTCTTTGAGAACACAGAACAAAGGACAGCAACCCTACTCACAATGAGCTTTCCATTCTAATGGGGGTGGGAGGATAACAAGTACATACAAAATATACAGCACAAATACAAAGTTACACAATCATTTGGGGGGAGGGCACAAACACGTACAGCACAAATACAGAGTTACAAAACAGTTTGGGTGGAAGAGCACTAGCAAGTAGGAGCATTGGGAGGAAGGAATGTAACCAGCATTTATTAAGTACCTATCATGTACCAGGTACAACACTAAGCACTTTACAAATTTTATCTCATTTGAGCCTCACAACATCCCTAGGGAGATAGGGCGACACTGATTCCCATTTTATAGTTGAGACTAGCAAATACAGGTGGCTACATTTGAACTCAGGTCTTCCTGACGCTAGACCCAGGCTTCTATCCACTTCAGCACCTACCTTCCTAGGAAAGGCTTCAGGTGGAAGGTGGGACTTGCGCTACATCTTAAAGAAGAGAAGGACTGTATGAAGCAGAAATAAGGAGGGAGGGCGTTCCAGGAAGGAGAACGGGCAGTGAAAAGACACTAAGGATCTCAAGATATTTTATAAATGTCGATTTTGTATTTTGTATAAATACAAATTAACTATGAGTGACTCGCAGCACAGCATTTTACGCATTGTAGAGAGAATGAGCATTTGCTGAAGTTTGAATGATGACGTCTCAGCTGATCCCCACAACCCGGTGAAACAGGCACCACAAATATTATCATCCCATTTTGGGGATGATAACACTGAGGCTCAGTGAACTTAACTAGCTGGCCTGCGGTCACATGGAGAGTAGGTGCAGAGACTCCGAGTCCAGCGCAGTTATCAACCATGCCATACTTTCTCCAAATGGTTACACTGAGATATAAATGGTGCTGTTCTTCTTTGCAGAGAGAGAAAGATATCCTCTATTTGTGTGACACAGGGTCTCCTCAATGTGGATACTCTTTCTACCATTGCAGACTACAGCATTTCCATGTCTTCTCAACCTTTGTGATTCCCTTCCATGCCCTCCATTCTCTGGGTCTTTTATCATCGTGTAGGTAACAGTATAGTGGATTTCTATCTCCTACCCCTTGTGATAGGCCCATCTCCTTTTCCACTCCTACATGTTATGAATGTCTGGACCTGTGATTTCTTAAATGGAAGGAACTCCTAGTGAGGAAACCTCCTCTACCAATGTAGAAATGCACCTGCTGTGCAATTTATAATCTTAGAGAGTAGCCTTGGACCCTCAGAGGTTAAGTGACTTGCCCAGATCACACAGTCAGTAAATGTGAGAGGTGGGGCCGGATATCAGCACTTCCTGACTCCAAGGCAGGTTCTGTCTCTGCTACATTGATGAGTCTCCTAGCTTATGGATGATATGACTGATAAAACAATGAGACAGCTCGTATAGATGAGGGCTTTTTTAACCTGGGCTCCCTGAACATTTTTAATATATAATTCATTTTATCTATATTTCAATATATTTGATTTCCCCCCAATCCTGTGTAGTTTATTATATGCATTTTAAAAAATTATTCTGAGAAGAGGTCCCTAGCCTTTCCCAGTCTGCTAAAGGGGTCCATGACACAAAAGAGGTTGACAACGCCTACTTTGGAGATAGGGAAATGAAAGTCCAGGAAGACCAAGGCTGAACATGTGCTGATGGAGGCCCAACAGATAAAGGACCTCAGTCTTCAGCCCCAGACTAAGTATGGAGCACGAGGGTCTTGAAGTCCCCTTCTAAAACTGGTCCAAAGTGCACCTCGCCCCTATTCAATCACAAGCCAGGTGTTTTGCTGTTTTTCAGGAAAGAAAGCTCCATTTAGATGAACTGGCAGAGATGTCACTGCCCCAGCCGGCCTCACAAAATGCCATGAGCTTATAATGAAAGACTTCCTGCCAAAAAGCTTATTTCCTAATTAGCTGCTGTTTTAGATAATCTACCAAATCACCCTCGGCTACTCTGAGAATGGCCTTTTCCCCACCATCCCTGCCAGAGAGCTGACAAAAAAATGCTTTCCACCAGCCTCTGCCTTGAGCCCTGTAAAGAAGATTCTGTTGCTGCTTCCCAGAGCTTCTCTCTCAGAGCCTCAGGCCCCAGTTTGGATTGAAAGCAGGGCCTGCTTGAAGAGCTTACACCCCCCAAAGTATCAATTCAGGGGCACTAGCTGATCTCTTCCAGTCTTTTCCCCCTTCCCCCAAATATCTCAGGCCACCAACGTGCCATAGTATCTGAAAGTCCCTTAGAATTTCATTCCTTTGGATTAGGTATCACCATTTCCCTCTATTCTTTGAAAATACAAACACTCTTGGAAAGGATAACATGGGACCACTAACCTACTAACGTTATACTGAAAACAAGTTCATAATATTAGTTCGCATCATCTCCACAGTATTTTCAAATTGATAGACACCTCCTTGACAACAGCACTGCAAGGCAGGTAGCCCAAGTACTCCTTCCTCAACCCCATGAAACGGAAGGTCAGAGAGGTAAACAAATATACCAGTGGCCACACAGCTAACAAACGGCAGCAGCAGGACTTGAACTTGTCTCTTGATTCCAAATCCAACAGTCATTCACTCTAACTGCTGCTTCTCCGTCTCCCATGCCTCTCTGATCAATTTCCTCTTGGCCAGATAGGGTTCCAGGCAGATTTCTAACCCTAACCCTAATGACTCTCAGCCCATAGTAGGTACTTTCTGGTTTATTGTTGCTTGAAAACATAATCCAGTTCCATTTAACATTCAAAATTTATCTTCCACTAACCCTCCACTCGAGCTAAAATCATTGACTCTCATGAACCCTCCCCCCACCAAACAAACCCAAACAAACCCATTCCGACCTCCACAGCTTTGCATCCACTTTTGTTTCACACCCACCTTGTCCAAGAGCCCCTTCTCTCCACCCTTTAAAATATCTAAGTCCTCTCCATACTTCAAGGCCCAGTACAAATCCCATCCCTTCTATAAACAGCCTCCTAGGACCATTGCAGCCCACAGGGATCTCTCCCTCCTTGGAATTCCTCAAGTCCTGAACTGAGTCACTTGGCATTTATTCTACACGGCCTTGTCTGGTTGATTACTGCTTTTGTATGTCCTATCTCCAAAATTAACTTGAAGGTCCTGTGAGAGGAGGACCTTACCTCTGCATCCTCAGTAGCCCAGTACAACTCCCCACAGCATTGTCGATACTCAGTGTTTGTCGGTGCTGAGTGATTTATATCAGAGACTGAGAAGAAATCTGTTTGGCTAGAGCTGAGGGGGCACTGGGAAACAAAACTAGACCTGGAAGCTGGAATCGGCTTGTGGAAGCTACTGAACGTCAGGACGGGGAATTTGGATTTAGCAATAGGGAGCCATGGAAGGTTTTTGCTCAGGAAAGTGAAATGCTGACTTAGTTATTGTAATAGGGTGTATGAGGAATCCGTGTTTAGTATCACAGAGCTAGAGCTGAAAGAGACCTCTCAGGTGGCCTAGTCCAAAGCCCTCATTTTACAGATGAGGAAACTGAGATCCAGGGAAGTTAAGTGACTTTTGCAAGTGACTAAACAGCAGAGGCAGGATTTAAACCCAGGTTCTTTCCATTGTACCTCAAAGATAGGAAAGATGGAACAATGCACTGCTATCTTTGCTGAGCAGAGGAAATCTTCCAAAAGAGACTGGAGTGAGCCAGAAAGTTCAACAAACGCCAAAAGGAGAGAGTGAGACAGAAAGGGCAGAGGAAACTTTAAGAAGCTAAGAAAAAGGGAGGGGTCAGGAGGAGCTTCTGTGCCTCTTGGCACAATAGGAGGTAAGAGAGTTTAAGAGAGGAGTCACTCAGTCTATAAATTCTTACACCGAGAAGACGAACCACTCAAAATGACATTCATATATGCATGTTCAATTCAACTGGACATTTATTATGCACTTACTGTCTACAAAACAAGAAGCAGGATCACACAGTGGATAGAATGCTAGCCTTGGCATCAACAAGCCCTGGGAAGGCCAGCCTCTGACAGCTACCAGCTGTGTGACCACATAAAAATCATTTCACTGCTCAGCCTCAGTTTCTTCACCTATAAAATGGGCATCATAAGCAAGCCTACCTCACAGCATTGCTGCAAGGATCAAAGGAGATCCCATATGTAACGTACTTGGCCAATCTTAAAGCGATACATAGACGCTAGCTGTTAATGCCTCACAGTCTCAGTTTCCTCACCAGGACAGTGGAGGTAATAATAGCGCCTGCCTCCCAGGGTCGTCAGGAGAATAAAACGAGACAAAATTTTTGCAAACCTTAAAGCGCTATATAAACTGTTCCCACAGTCCTCATCACCCTCCCTTCTAATATTCCTCTTGGGTTCCCATTTCCTTCCACTCCATGACACTGGGTTCCTTCATTCTATTTATGGGCGGGGTCTCTGTTGTTCTTCCAGGCTCCCTGCTCCCCAAAAAAGCAAGCTTCCAGGTCAATTAATAGAGGCATTCAACATTTCCTTTCATTTGAACAGGATTCCAACACAGAACCAACATTCTTCCTACCACAGAAAGCTCTTGTAGCAATTACAAAACTAGGACCTACCTCTGCCTACCATGAGCCACCTCTTCACAGACCATGCTCAGCCTCATGGTGGTGAAGATATAGAGCAGGTCAGTGGGACAGTGGAGTCAGGAGAGCTGAGCTCAAATGCCATCTCCACTACTCATGCCTACCTGTGTGACTCTGGGTAAGCCATGTCACTTTTCTGGGTTTTAGGTTCTGCCTCTAGGACGTCACAGAGTCAGAGAATTTGAGGGTTGGAAGAAGTGGGTCATCTCGTCCCACTCATAAGGGAAAGGAATCCCCACCATATAACACACCCACCCAACAAGTGCTCATTTACCCTCTGCTTGAAGACTGCCAATGATGGGGAACCCATCACCTTCTGCCCATCCCCCTTCTAGGCAGTTTTACTTCTCTTAAGTCTCAACTAAAATCCCACTTTCTACAGGAAGCCTTCCCCAACACCTCTTAATTCCAGAGCCTTCACTCTGTAAACTATCTCCTCCTTATTTTGTATACAAATATATATATATATATATATATATATATATTTGTTTGCATGTTGTTTCACCCAGTATATTATAAACTCCCTGAGAGCAGGAACTGCTTGTCTTTTGCTTCTTTTTGAGCTCTGAGAAGCTCAAAATAATATTAGTTCATATTTCCGCAGTGTTTAGGGTCTACAAAATACTGTTCCCAGCAATCTTGTAAAGTGGTCAGGGCAGAGATGTTGCTCTCAGAAAGGGCCGATGGCATCAGAAGGGTGTCTTGACTTGCAAGTGAACTGGATTTAAGTGAGGCAGAGCTATTCAGAGTCATCAGCCCCACTCTCTCCTCCAGAGTCATGGGAGTCCAGTGGCAAGATACGGGTCAGGAAGACTGGTGATGGTCCCAGATGTAATGGGAGACCTTGGCCTTTTCAAGCTAAGGTTTTTTCCAAATCTAAGTTTGTCTGAGGCAATACCTATTTAGTGATTTAAAGCCAGATTAAGAATCGAGGCAAAAGATGGCCTAGTTGGCCTTTATAAAAGAATCAGTCTGGGAAGGAAAGACTCTCAGAGTTTCTCAGGGAAGGGACGGCCTGTTTTACAAATAAGCAAAATGAGACTCAGAGAGGCCACATGGTTAAGTGTCAGTGTCAGGACTGGAACCCAGGTCTTCTGACTTGAATCCAGCAATCCCTTGACTCTGAATTTACCTACCTTTCTTCCAAGAAAACCTGTTCCTTCACTGACAGATAGGCAGGGCTTTTTATATCCTATGCTGGCTCAAGAGAGAGGGGAAGGGGGTATTATCCCCCTTTGTCGAACAGGCAAACTGAGAGACTTAATGATTCCTGATTCCTTCTACTCCCCCAGTCCAAGGCTCTTCCCATCAGACCCCACTTCTTTTAACCAGGAGACTTAAAACCTCCTGTGAGGCCTATCGTGCAAGTAATGCTCCATTTCCCAGCCTAAAATTACATCTTGAGTCAATTTTCGCAAAATGTGGTGACAGATTTAGGCTCTGGGAAAGCTGAGCTTTCTCAGAAGGCACATCTATGACCTGAATGGACAAACTCAGATGAAACCAGTCAGCCAGAGGTTATGGTGGCGGCTTCCATCCTCTCTGGATTAAACTTGAACCTCCTACAATGGCTCCAGGGTCCAGACCCTGCCTAAGGAAATTGCTGTGGCTGCATTTGTCTCTACCACCCCATTCTTATTAGCTTTAAACTAATGTGACAGTCTTTCTGCCTGGTTTGGGAGGACAATGCTTATAATCACTGTCATGGGGCCTGATTATGCTGGATTTTGGTTCTCTGATCCTGGGAGGGGTTCCTCCGAAGTGGGCCCCAGGACTCCTCTGCATCCCAGCCATGAGGGGGCTGGATTTTTTCTACCACTTTGGCTTCCGGAAGGCAGCAAAGGATCACAGGACTTAGTGCTTGGAAGGGACCTTGCTGTTCAGTCCTTTTCTGTTATGCTTGACTCTTCATGACCCCATTTGGGATTTTCTTGACAGATATTGGAGTGGTCTGCCATTTCCTTTTCCAGCTCATTTTACAGATGAGGAAACTGAAGCAAATAGGGTTAAAGTCACTTATCCAGGGTGACACAGCTAGTAAGTGTCTGAGACCAGATTTGAACTCACGAAGGTGTATCTTTCTGGTTCCAAGATCAGTGCTCTATCCACTGTGCCACCTAGCTGCCCCAGAAGGGACCTTTTGTTATTATTGCTGTTTGGTCATTTCAGTTGTGTTCTTTGTCACCCCTTTTTGGGGTTTTCTTGGCAGAAATACTGGAGTGGTTTGACATTTCCTTCTCCAGCTCATTTTACAGATGAGGAAACTGAGGCAAACAGGGTTAAGTGACTTACCCAGGGTCACACAGCTGGTAAATGTCTGAGGCCAGATTTGACCTTGGGTCTTCCTGACTCTAGGCCAGGGGCTCTATCCACTTCACCACCTAGTTGTAATCCACCTCCCACCTCGTTTTACAGATGAAGAAACTGAGGCCCAGTGATGTTGCAGAAACCCAGGAGGTACGTAGCAGAGCTGGGATTCAAACCCAAGTCTTTTGCCTCTTCAACTCCATTATTTTTGGCTCTTTGTAAGCTGCTGATCAAAAGGGGAACCAGGGAAGAGAATATAGATAGACTTGGCCCATTCACAGAAGCCTAGAGTTAGAAGGGACCTCAAAAGCCCCACTTCTAAACTGGCATTAACTAGCAATGCCTCATAAAGGCTAATTATGAAGATTTGTAATTTAAATAAAATAAAATTCAAATAAATAAATAGAATTTAAATGAGCTTTGTTGTCTACATTCCATTCCATTCATGGAACAATTTGGGTGAATGATTTTGGATTGAGTAATCATGGCCTTATTAATTAATATTTTGGTGAACATTACACACACTGAAAAGATTTTAGAATGTGTTCTGCTTTTATCTCCAATGGTTGAAGTGTTGCCCAAATGGTATAAAGTTGTCCTATATTTCTAACAGATTCCAGTGGTCTGCTTTGAAGTATCCTATCTTAAAATTTGCCTTTTAAATTCCAATTCTTGGGGTTTTTTTGGTTTGGATTTTTTTTCTGGAGCGGGGAATTGGGGTTAAGTGACTTGCCCAAGGTCACACAGCTAGTAAGTGTGTCAAACGTGTGAGGCCACATTTGAACTCAGGTTCTCCTGATTCCACTCACTGAGCCACCTTGCTGCACCTAAATTCCAATTCTTGCCTGAAATATGAACGTCTTCTACAATGTCCCAATGAGTGATTAGCGGCCTTTCCTTGACACTTCCAGGAAGGGAGATTCACTTTCTACCTGGGCAAGCGGAAGGCAATGCTAATCAATGGGAGGTAAGCTCCTTGAGGGCAGGAACTGGCTTCATTGATGTCTTTGTAGCCCTGGCAGTTTGCATAGTCCCTGGCATATAGTAGAGCTTGATAAAGGTTTATTGACTGACTGACGTTTTGATCATGATAAATCTTATCTACTCCTCTAAGAACAAAGTGACTCGTGTGTGGTAGATAAACAGCATTATTTTCTTGCATCTTGGGTTATTAACTGTGCTATAAAACAAGAAGGGCAACTAGGTGGCTCAGCAGATGGAGCACAGGGCCTGGAGTCAGGAAGACTCATCTTTTGGAGTTCAAATCCAGCCTCAGACACTTCCTAGTTGTGTGACCCTGGGCAAGTCACTCCACTCTGTTTGCCTCAGTTTCCTCATCTGTAAAATGAAGAGAAAGAAATGTAAAATTGCTCCAGGATCTTTGCAAAGAAAACCCCAAATAAGGTCACGAAGAGTCAGACACGACTGAAAAACGACTGAACAAAGTTATTTGCTGTTAATAGCCTTTTGTTCTCTTGAATATTGCTTGAAATAAATGGATGATTTAAGCCTGAGTCTTTTCTGAGGCTGGAGTAGAGAGAG
>JAQQSZ010004605.1:0-14107 GCA_028646595.1 Phalanger gymnotis | reverse complement strand
TGGATCCCTGCTTCCCTCTGCCACTTCGTGGGTTCTGCAGCTGTAGAATTGGTTCAGAGCCATTTTTATAGGTTTTTGGAGGGACTTGGTGAGGAGCTCATGCCAGTCACTGCTTTCCAGCCGCCATCTTGGCTCCGCCCCCCAGTCTAGCTGCTCTTGCAGCCACAGGCTCAGAGCTCCAACAGACTCCTGCTCCAATAGATTCCCGTCCTGGGCTGATAGGCCTGGGGCTTGATCGCAGATGTAGCTGGTACTTCTGCCCTTGGAGTGTTCCTGCACCAGTGTTTGGTTCACCCAGAGACCTCCCAGATCCATGTGCTGGCTGGATTCCTCTGCTGTTCCAAGTTGGTTTGGTCTGGGGCCCTTGCATGTGCCTGGTGCTCCCACCCCTCTCACTCTACTAGTGGCTTCTAACTCTCTCAAATCTGCTCAGATTCACTTTTTGAGACATATCTAACAGAATTTGTGAGAGAGTTCCAGTAGTTCCTTCCTTTCACAGCGCCCTCTTGGCTTTGCCCCCTTTTGACATATTTTTGGCATTGCTTTGTGACTCTGGGCAAATCACAAAACCTCTCACCAGTCTAGGCTTTTTTTTTAAATAAAACTGTAAATTACATAGAAATTCCACCTACAATGAAAGGAGTTTCCTTATCCTGGATTTGCACATCTTACTGATTCACTTTATTATCCTGGATAAATCATTTGACCTTTCTGAGCATACATTTCATCATTTGTAACATGGAGATGCTAATAATTGTTATCTCTACTGCTAGATTAACATAAGTTTTGTATCCTGCTACAGTTGATGCTATTTAGTCTGCCCAATATAAAACTTCACTTTTGCCTATTCCCTAGCCTCATGGCACTATAGATTTAGGAATAGAAAAGGCCCCAGGCTTCAGCTATTCCAGCCCTCTCATTCCCTAGGGTTCAGCTATTCCAACCCTCTCATTTTATAGGTAAGGTAAAGCCCAGAGCAAGTAAGTGATTTCAAGGTGACACAAGTAGTAAAGAGTAGGCTTTTTACTAAAATTGGAGTTTTACGTTCAACTGGGACCAAAGCCAATGGGCTTAAAATTATTCAATTCTTACCCATACTTTAAAGCCTGATTATAATGTCAAATCATCCACAAAGCCACCTTGATTACTTTGTCCAAACCAACATATGCCAATAATATCTGTCTTGTAAGAAAAAATTTTAAGGTTTGAAGTATTCCTACTTGGGTCTCATCTCTTTTGCACCTCTCTGATACAATCACCATGCACCATTGTGCATAATAATTATCTGTGTTTCATATACCCCAAAGAAGCTATAAGTTCTATGATGGTAGAAATCATATCTTATTGGAAAATGATTATATCCCCTACAGACCAGTACAATGGTCACTACATAGTGTGTACTTGACTGAAAGAATGAATTCCTGAAATCATCCTGACTGCACTTTCCATTTATCAGTGGTTGCTCAAGTTCCCATGGGCTTGATGCCTGTTTATAAAGCTTATCCTGGGAGAAGGGAGATAGTAAGAAAATGGCGATTCACTTTTATCTAGTCAGTACTTTACAAAGTGTTTCCATTATAATAATTTCATAAAGTAGCATGTGACAGCATTATAGTCCACTTAAAGATGATTAGGTAACCCTGCCCCCCTTTCCATCTTAACTAAATCAACTTTCTTGTTCTTTGCTGTCCCTCTTTTCTCTTGAATTTCTCCAGACCTTTAGATACCATTGAGAAGTGAAAGGAATATTGGAAAAGACTCAGGGCTACCATAAAGTATCCCCCTCCAGAGGCTGTATTGTCATCTTCTGGTGGGATCTTTTAAAAGGGCAAAAACATCACTTTGCAGTTTATAGCCTTCTGTGGTTTCATCATCTGTGTTGTCTTTCTGCCTAGCTGTTTCTACTAGCGAGTGGCTGCTCTCTGGGAGTATACTCTGGGCAATTCTGGGAGAAGAAGCAGGCAGCTGACAGCTTAAGTTACCCAGGGGGAAATGGCTGACTCCCTCTTAGGATTCAGGTTTTATCTGTGGCATTTGGGAAAAGGACTGGAAGAAGGAACCTGAGCCACAGAGTCAAACTGGGGAACTTTCCTGTGACCAATAACTGAAGTGACATACACCATGGTTTACCTTGCTTCAAGCCAGGAGGTAGAATCAATGATCATTCCCTGATTCACAGGGAGATGGTATGGGGGACCTGGAACATGACGAGATTTCCTCTTCTCCTATGACTTCGGTATTTAAAAGACTTGACAGGGGCAGCTAGGTGGCGCAGTGAGTAGAGCACTGGCCCTGGAGTCAGGAGGACCTGAATTCAAATCCAGCCTCGGACACTTGACACACTTACTATAGCTGTGTGACCTTGGGCAACTTGCTTAACCCCAATTGCCCCGTCTTCCCCCTTCCAAAAAAGGCTTGATACTGCTTCTCTACAACATCATTCTTGAAGTAACAAAGAAGAAAGGCAGAGAAGAGGCTTGGAGGTGATAATTTAGAATTTTCTATATATGAGTGGGACTGCTATTGCCATTCTGATTTAGAGGTGTTAGGCTTTACCTTAATTTTTGCTGTGATGAGTGTCATTTGCCTTGCATTCCAACTGAGTGCACTCTCTGAGTTTCATAGCAAAGAGAGAAATGAGCGTGATATACAAAAGAATGTGTGCATAAGCAGAAAGAGATCTATAAGTTATCCCTGGGATTGGTCCAGAGCCATTCAGAGGAAATCAGAATCATGAAGCAATAGGAGGCAATTACGGGGGAGATGTTGGGATAGTGAGAGCTTTCTGAACATGCATTCTTGGAAGTGATCTGCAATAGCAGCTTGAGACACCACTTATTGGCTTGCACAAACATAGATCCATATCCATCCCTTTAGTATTAGTAAAAACCATTTTTATCTTGGGACTCAACCTCACTTTGTCCTAAGGAGAAAAGTTTTTATTTGTTTATTTGTTTAATAAACTGTGACTTAGAGTGGCAATGTGATGGGCCAATGATCACACAGCTAGTAACAAAAGTAGGACTGAAATCCAAAATTTCTATCTTCTGATTAGAAAACTAGAAAACAAACAAAAAAGTTCACTTATTGCTTAGGTATTGAATTTTGCAGTTATCAAAGAGATATCAAAATTATTTTTCAAATATCATAGCTCCTAAAAATCCATCATTCAAGATTTATCCAAAGCTGGCACTGTAAACCAGGTTTCTTAACTCTGGGATTCATTTTCCTTATGCTATGCTGCCTCCATCTTGGGCTTAGCCTCCTCTCTGTTTCTGGGCTTGAGTAAGGTAAATGTTATAAACGATCTAAGTAGGGCTTATGCCATCTATGCAGATTAGAAAACAGTAAAAGATTATACAATTTAAAACAGTACATTGCTTAGAATTAAAGGCAAAACCCCAGAGATGGTAAGACTTGAATTGAGATTTTATACCTATCCCATGAGAAATTTTCTATTTCCCTATTTCAACTGTGTATCCAAATCTTCCTAATGTTGAATTAGTCTGGAAAATGAAAACAGTGACATGAATTATATTTGCACCCGATTGTTTGAGATCATTCACACCTGGACTATTTGTCTTTAAAAAACCCATTACCTGGTTTAAGATTTCTCAGATTACTAATATCAGGTTTAAGTTTCATATATGCATAATTGAAACATTTTTTTCCCATTGCATTAGGCAAAAGATGCCAAGTTAATTAAATTTCTAGAAGTTGATGCAAGGTTTTCACCCTAGTGATGCTGTGTTGCTCTAAAAGTCTTCCTTTCTCATCATTTGACAAATAGTCAATAGTGCTGTAGAGTTCTCAAGCCAGGAACCCAACAAAGAGAAACTCATAACATGTGTGGAAAATGACAATAGTAAGCCCAAAGGGAAAGTTCCTCAATATTCATAATTAAGAAGTAGAGGATTCATGTGCCACTGGGGGATCTCACATCTCGACTCCACAAATTAGTTGGCGTGTAGTTTGTATCTTGCTCTACTAAGGAGAGATTTGGGAATTCTGCATGAAATTTTCCAGGAATTAGAACAATAATGTTTTAGAAAATGTCTAGTTCCTATGAAAAAGTTAGTGGTCTAGCGGAGACACCATTGGTTTTTCACAGGCAACTAGGTTCAAATCCTTGCTGTGTTACTTCCTACCTGTACCACATTAGACAAATCGCTTTCTTTGGTTCTCAGTTTCCTCATCTGAGAAATGACTGGTTTGGACTGGATGTTGCCCAAAGACTTTCCAATCCTAAATCTTATTTTCATATCTCAATCCTTCATAACTATAAATATCTGTAGTTACTGATTTCCATAATAACAACATTTACATAGAAATCTTGTTTCCTAGAACTTAATAACTTTCACTTACAGTATATAGCCATTTAAAGCTTGCAAAATACTTATCGAACTCCTCTTTTCCTTTTTATCTTCACAGTAACACTTAGAGTTATGTGCCTTGATTATTCCTATGTTAGAGTTGAGTAAATTGACACTTGGTGGGGGTGGAAGGTGCTGCACTAAGTGGACTGAACAGACTCTCACACATAATACGTACATGAGGCAGAATTCAATCCCAGATCTTCCTTATTCCATTCACTCTGCCATTCCATGTCTTTAACAAGTGCTATCTTTTATTAAACATATTTATTGATTACCTAATAGTTTTGAGGCCCTCTGTAAGTGACTTGGTGGGAGAGTGTGCACATAGATGAAGAAAACAAAGTTCTTGCCCTAATGAAACTCGTGCTCTAGTTAAAGTCAAATGTTCTAAAAGTTCACTGATGAATAGAAGGGTAGAGTTAGCTACTTGCATTCTTAAGCTAGTGATCAAATAGGCATGGCATTTTGTCATAAAAGAGTAAACAAAAAAGTAAAACTTACTTTGTAAAAACTCATCATTTTGCTGATGAACAAAGGTTAATGCTGTTTTGTTTTTACTTTCCCCTGGTAGAGATTCTTTTCTGTGCCTTTTATTGGGTTTTGGCCAGGTATTTTTTCAAACTACCTCCAAAAGTCAAGTTTTTACACAGTCAAAGGTTCTTTTATATACTAGGTATAGTGAGCACATTGGTGCAAATTTCCTTGGACATTGTATCAGCAAGGCAACAATCACAATATAGCTGATAATTGTCAAAATGCCTATGTGATTCTGTATCACAAAATATATTAGACTCTCCACATAGAAGGCAGAAGTAAACAATTTATTTAACCAGATCCTATAACCAATAAGTGCACATCACAGCAGAGAACCACTCCATCCCACAATCTTCTACCCTCTACTGGGGCCTTGCTACAAACAAGCAAACTTACAGCACAGCTATCCCATGTCTGCTCTCTTTCCCTCAGCTCTGTCATTACTGCTCTCTCAGCATTTCTTGTGACACAGTTTCCTTTTCCTCTCAGCAAGCTCCTCCCACCACATGTGACTTAGGCTTCCTGTGACATAAGCAGATCACATGGCCTATTAATGGGTAGCAAAAATCTTCAAATCTAAATTCCTATTACAGACGTGTAAGTAAAGACCATCCTGCATTCAAGGATTGTGCCTGGTACAAGACTCTTTCCTGCCTAGCCTGCTATCACAGATCATTTCCATGGGCAGGAGAAAATGCACTTGGCTAGGCATAAGAAAATCCAGGTTCTAATTTTCTTTCAGTCTCCAAATAACTGAGAAGTGTGAATCAAATCCCCCTTTTTATTTGTAAAATTGAGAATATTTCCTATCATACATTACTTGTATATGGCTAAGGCAATAAATGTACATACATACACACAAATATGTCACATGTATGTATATATATATATAATCAAAATATTTGTTGGAAAATAGATAAGTCTACATGGAAAATAACAGCGACCAACGAAAGCTTAAATGATAGTCTATCTTCCAATACATAGACTTGTAAAATCTCCTAGCTGAAAGGAGTCCCTGGGGACATCAACTCCAATTCATTCCTGGATGGTGGAATTTTTTCTATATCAGCATCTCTCACTAGTGATCATCCAATCTTCATTTTTTTTAACAGCTCAAGAGAGAAAGCTCCCTATACCATGAGGCAACTCATTCAACATTTAAAATATACAACACTAAGACAAAATGTACTCTCCTGTGAATTCTGCACATTAACTAAGCTTTTGTCTCTGGGGACAAGAAAAAATATCTATGTGATTTTTCCGAATAACCATCTTCAGATACAGTGAAACTCTCTTAGGAATCTATAGGTGCTGATTCCATCATCTTAGCAGGTATTGATTCATTTTTTTTACTTTTCTTAATTTTTCAGAAGTTTGTTTTCATTTGGATGTTCTAGTTTTCATTGTTCCCTTCTGTTTCTAAAATCTTTCTTGTCTAGGTTTTATGATCAAGGTTTATAGCTGAATTTTCTTCTTCCTGAGATCTTCAGCAATTTTAGTCTTTTCCTATATCTTCTCACTCCTTACCCTTTCATGATGGATCCCCTAATACCAGATTTTAAAGCTTCTTCAGCCTCTTTTGACATTACAAATTAACTTTTCACTGTCTTCAATCCCTGTCCCAAATACCATTTAGGGAGACATAACTAGCCCCAGCTGGGTGCCAGTCTCTTTTCCTTTTGGCATGGTGCAGCCACTCACACACACACACACACACACACACACACACACACACACACACACACACACATGCCCCAGTTTCCTTTGTCCTTTGCTTCCCTAGTTGTTGGGCTACCCTGCCAGAATGTGGGGAGATGCTAAGTAGAAGAGATGTTAAATAATCTACCTAAGGAACAAAATTATTTTTCTCTACTGTTGATTCATCACATTATTGCCCTGTTAAGATTCTTAACATGTGGGAAAAGTTGCAATTACTTCACCAGTCATGCAAAATTCTTATGATGGGGAATTTTGAGAGGCCATGACGATCAGAGAAAATGACAAGGTCTTTGTTGTGTTCATCACGCCACCTATTTAAATATTTAAAGAATATTATATGGCTGCAAAATATCATCTCCTCTAGGCCAAATATTTCAAATTCCTTCAAATGATACTGCTTTATCATGGTGTGCCCAAAATGGTCTAGGAAAAATCCCTTCTCCTTGGTATGTACCATGCGAAAGGAGTGAACTTCGTAGACAAGACTGTGTTCATTGTCTCACTGGTGAGGCCTTTGTTCCAGAAATTAGTCAAGATTGTATTTGGTTCAAATTGCTCAACTGTGCTTTTGGGTTTGCCTTTAATTAGCTATCCATTCAGACACAAATTGTGGAAAGAGTGCAAGAAAAGACAGAGTGATAGAGACTCAGATTTAGTTCCATGGAGAGTACTGCATCTATACACTGTGCCTCCAGGAAATAATATGCAACTGATATCAGAGGGGTATATAGGCAAAGGTAGAAATAGAGAGACACTCACTAGAGAAACTGAGACATACATACTAGTATCTGTAGGGAGGCAAGTGTAAATTGATCAGGAGCTAGTGCCAAATAGGAACACAGAAACCTATATTAATGAGACATTAGAGCCTCAAAAGAAGAGAAGGGCCATGACTTGACTTAACAAAGAACTAAAATGAAGAAAAAACAACTTCACTCTATCCCTTCTCTGGTGCTATGACTCATGTGGACTGTGTAGATTTCAAGAAAGAAGGGACGTACCATATTAGAAGTTTGCTGAACTCTCTGGAAATTTATTAACTTCTTTTGCAAGGACTCTACCTAACATACTAATGTAAGTCTGCAGTACTGTCCAGTTCATTATGAAGGCAGAAGCCCAGTATCTATTTATAAATTTAGGTATAGGTCCTTTGAATTTTCTGAAAATAAAACCTTTCACATTTGATGTCTTATTAGTCCAAGTGCTTTCATGGAAGTTAAGGGCTCAAGTCAGATTCTGATGTTCCCGAGGGAAGATGTGGGTAGGGATATGCATTTGAGAGATTTTTAGAGTAAATTCACCAATATTGAAGGTGACAGTCTGTGTGAACTGTGAACTATAGTACTGAAACAAGAGTGTTCCATAGGCTTGTAGATAATCATAGATAGAGGGCTGGAAGATGAAGTAGAGGTCGTTTCATCCATCTCCCTTATTTTAGAGGTGAAGAAATGAAGGTCCAGGGATGTTAAATGATTTGCCTGATGTCACAGAGGTAGTCAGCATCAGAGTCAAATCTTCAGTCTCTTCATCACCCTAGCTATTCTCTCCTTGACATATTCCTTCTTATGTCAGGTTCTTTATTATTTTTCCTGTACTTTTCTCATAGTAGTGTAGTGGTAATCAGGGTGGGGTTTTTGCTGTTCTTTTCATTAAAATGCTTTTAATGATTCTGGCCTTTGTTTGAATGGAGCAGGTAAAATGGAAACTTTTTGTCTTGAAATGTTTCTCAGTACTAAGACTATGTAATGGTAATCAGGGCAGGACTTTTTGTTTTCTCCTTTGGAATGCTGAGGTAGTTAAGTACCTTTGATGAGTCTTGCCTTCAAATGTAATGGGAAGCAAAATGTGACTTTTCACTGTTCTTTGTTCGAGTGCTTCTCAGCACTGAAATAATCAAGTGCCCCAGGGCCCTGAGACAGGTATATAAGATTTGAGGTTGGTGTTTGACTTTTGGGGCTCACTCATAGAAGGAGTGTTGAGACTCTGGGCAAGCCATTGTAACTGCTCCCTGGCTTTGCTAACCCAGATGTTGGTTTGTATTTGCTCTGTTTGTATAATACATGTTTGTAATTTGCATTTGCTCTGAAGTTCAGGGTTCTGGCTTTTCCTCCTGAGGTAAGTGAGTTATATATGTATGTTTGATTAAAGTGAGATTGTTAACCCCTTAGAGTTACTTTTCTTAGTAAAGCAGATCAAAGAACCTGTGCTGGAAGCTCTTGTTGCTGGTCCTGTTGAGTCTTACACCCCAGTAACAGCTGCTAGCCAAGTTGTAGTTACAAGTAGACAGACAAGATTAAAATTGGAACATGTTAATGAGATAATAGGATAGTAGGATAATTATGATTTCCTAAAATTTGGAGTTTGAAGACCTGGATTCAAATCTTGACTCTGTTGCTTACTGGAGCTATAACACTGACAAGTCAATTTCTTCTTTCTTTGCTTCAGTTTCCCTATCTGTATAACAGAGTAATTAAATTACATTATATGAGAAGTGCCTTCTAGGCCTAAATCTGTGATCTTATTATCCCTTCTAACATGAAACAATATGATCCTATAACCTTGATATACTTTTATATACACATTGGTTGATTAATTCAGCATTTACCTGTCATGATTTAGCCTTCTCTTTGCCCTGAAAATCCTTTCTAGGATGTCTAATATGAGATAACTTGCTGTCGAAGCAGTCAAATATAGTTGAGATGAAAGCTTTGATCCCAGTTAAAATGTGAATCCCTTGGGAAGGGGTCATACTTTAATGACATCAGTCATTACCCAGAATAAATGAAGGATCCATGCATAGGTTTTTGATAACTAGGTGGATGGTAGCATCTGAGGAGTCCAGACTCCTGAGTTTGGGAGGTGGGATGTATAATGAGGGAAGAAAGGCAAGGGTGGGACCCTAGGGTAAATTGCATCTGCTCTACAATTTGTGGGAGAGCTATGGCCTCTGGCTTTGAACTTCAACCTGAGGACCTTTTTTTGCTAGTCACTTGTAGTAGTTACAAAGACTGAAACCTGAAAAGCTGTAGTAAAAAAATCATCATTAGAAATGAATGTTCTCATGATCCAGTTTTGCCATTAAGAACCATTAGTCATGAAACACTTTATTCTTCTAAAAAGAAAGCACATCTTTACAGCTATTTAAATATTGGCTTACAGAGGAAATTAAGTATTTGGAGTCTATTTGAATGTGTTGCAGGGGTGGTGGAGGTGAATTAGAAATATTAAAAAGCTTTTTTTCTATCTTGATGAAATCATAAAATCACAGATTTGAAAAAAAATCTAAAAATCAATACGGTTCAACTGCTAAGGTATGACTCCCCAACAACATTCCCTATAGTAAATAGTTATATAGCTTTCATTTAAAGTCCAATAGGAATGGTAAAATCACTTTCTCCTGAGGTCTATTTCATCATAGGAGAACTCTAATTGTTAGGAAAGATTTAGGGATAGAGACCTGAGCAATGACATAGGAGAACAAACTAATAGCCAGAGAGGTTAAGTCACTTGCCTAGAGAATGCAGGTAGTAAGTGGCACATCTGAGATTTAAACTTACTTTTTTTTTCTTACAGTCAATTAAAATTAGCCTCTCTTACAGTTCCAATCTATCAAATCTAATTGTGCCCTAGTCTTTGCTAGATATATTTTAATGGCTTTCAAGCCAAGGGAAGGGGGATATTTAAAAGCCCTCCTTGGATGTGTATTCTTTTTGCCATGTCTCATGATGTTTTGTAGCTTCTCAAGGTGTTTTGTAGCAAGTATTCATTTATTCACTTTCTCGTGAATAGGAACAGATGGATAATATTGGCAGCTTCCCGTGAGTCATTATTGAAGAATCAGTGATGATAGAATGGAGGAGGTTGGTACAGTTAAAGGCATTCTAGAGAAAATCTTCCTCAGGCTTCAGAGTCTCAGCAACAGAGCAGACAAATAATTGGGAGGAAAACAGGGGTGGTGGGACAGGCTTTCGGTCTTTCTTCCTCCTACCTCCAACCAAACACACAGATGGGCATTTCTTTCTATACATCAATGATCAACATATCCAGGTTTGTCCTATAGATTAAGTCAAGAAGGTATCTCATGTTTCCAAATACCCATAGTCACTACTTAAGTTTCATTAATTTGGGTCCTAAAGCCTTTTCTATCTCCAAGAATCCTCCTTTAAAACTGCAAATCTGCCTAGGAAAACTCACCATTTTAAAGCAACATCAAAATAAATAAAATAGGTTCAATGTAGATAGCTCCTCACAGTTTATGAAATACTTTCCTTAAAACAACTCCATTAAATGGTTAGTATAAGCAATCCCAGTTTATTGATGAGGGAACCATCTTGGGGAGGTGAAATAATTCCTCATTTGTCACCTAGATAATGAGAAGTGGAGCTAGGACACTGGTACAATATTGTTATTGAGTGCTAGACATCAGAGAGATCTTAGAGATCATCTAATTCAACTTCTCATTCTGGAGATGAGGAAATGAAAGGTCTCATTCTTAGAATTTCAAACTTCTTATAAATTGTGTTTAGTTTTTCACATAAGTTCTTTCTTGGTTTTCCACTCCCAGATGCTAGTGTCTACACCCCCCCCCCCAAAAAAAAAGCTCCTATTTTGTATAAACCATATTTATATTCTTCTTTTCTCCTCTGGATAAATTAGAAGCTGTTTTCAGGCAAGGGTTTTTTTCACATTTCTCTTTGTAGCCCCAGTGGGCACAGAGTAGCACTGAGTAGCTCCTTATTGTTTGACTGATTAGAATGCGAAGTGATTTGTCCAAGATCAGAAAGATCATCATTGGTAGAACTGGGCCTTGAATCCAGGCGTTCATGACTCTGAAGTCGGAACTATTCCTAGCACACCATGTTAGCTGCTGGGCATCATGGGAAGATGGTTTCTCACTGAGTGGTGATTTACATGTTGGACACAGAAAGTCAGAACCTGCACAAGTTGTAAAAGGAAGGTGACTCACCAAGGAGATAGGGAACTAGAAAGATATTTAGTACTAAAAGGACCAAGTGGTAAACTAAAGACACCAGGCTGATATGTAGGAAGAAGACCATAAAGGCCAAAGGGACCATTTTCACAAGAATCAAATGCAAAGAGGAAGAAAATGTAGGTGGGGAATCAAAAGTGTGAAACAAAGAAGCAATAATGGTGAAATACATTAATGGAAGGAAAGTTAGCACAATACAGTTATTTGACAAAGAAACAAAAAGAAGAGAATAAAGTGAGGAATTGAAAGAGGAAGATCTACTAGAAGGGCTTGAAGGAAGTTGAGGGAAAGTCCGAAGCCAGCCAAACATGACAGACAATATGAAAAGGAGGTTTGGAAAGGGAGATGCAGAAAGCAGGTTGGGAAAGGATAAATAAGAGCCACAACAAAAAGCTTAGGGGAAATGTTTATTTTATTTACTCTCAGGAGTGCACCTACCAACACTGTGAGAAAATTAATGACCTGTAGAGTGCTGATTTTATTCAATCCATCTATCATGCTAGCTCTATTATTTCTAGCTCACAGGATAAAAAATAAAATAAAACAAAATCCTTCCTTCTATTTCTTGTAACTGCCCACACTACAGAAGTAGCACTAATCCTTTAATACTTGATCTTCTCATTTATGTCCCTGTTCTACATAGGAGTGTCAAGTCAAGTGGGAATTCTCTGCTTATTTTGCCTATTCTTGAAGAATGCTAGAATGGGATGGGAACTTAGAAATTAAGGCATATCAGGTTGGTGTTGGAAATGTCTTTTTGAGACCATTTCATTTAATTGCTTCATTTAATATAAAAAGAAACCCAGATCCGGAGAGGATAAGTGACTTGCCCACTGTCATACAACATAACCCAGACAAGAACTCATCTCTAGATTCTCAATTCTATAATTTCCACTACATTATTCTAACTACTTATATTGAAAAGTCAATGAATCATAGGATCTCTGAATTGAAGGAGACCTCAAAGGCTTTCTAGTCCAATATGCACTTAAACTCCCTTACAACATTGTTAACTAATTGTTAGATAGCCTCTGTTCTAAGATGTCTAAGTAGAAAATGCATTAATCAACTTATTCTGAGAATTATTTGTTGGAATTAACAATCTCATTGTTAATGGGGTATAGGATGGCAGTTATTCCCACCCACATCCATTTGAAACTGGTGGAATTCTAAACACTTGCAATCATCTTTTAAAAAACGAATTTTTCAGGAAACAATATATAGTTAGTTATTCATACTTTTTGACTCAGAGATTCTACCACTGAGATTAGTCCCTAAGGATTTTGTTGACAACAAAAAGAAGTCATGTATGAAAAAATGCCCATCATGGCAATATTGGTAGCAACTTCAAAAAAATTGAAAACAAAGAGCATATCCACTCATTCAGAATAACTATATATTAGGGCATATTAGCATACTGGAATGTTACTACACTGTAAGAAATGACTAATATGTGTCTTCTAGGGAAATGTGGGAAGGCTTGAATGAAGTGAAGAAAGTGGAGCCAAAAAAACACGTATGAACGATTATTACAGTGTAAATAAATGCAGCAGGGACAAGCCCCAAAACTATAGTTACATATAATTCAAGTTTAGAAGTATTAATTTACAGTACATTTACCATATACTTTGGATATGCTCTAGCTTATTAATATGCTTCCTAAACCATGGTGCTCAGCTCCATATGAGTAAGTTAAGAGAGAGTTTAATGGACCTAGCATCTCCCTTGTTCTTTTTGTTGTTATTGTTGTTGTTTTGGCAGGGCAATTGGGGTTAAGCGACTTGCCCAAGGTCACCCCCCTAGTACATTTGTCAAGTGTCTGAGTACGGATTTGAACTCAGTTCCTCCTGACTCCAGGGGCTGGTGTTCTACTCACTGCGCCACCTAGCTGCCCCCCATCCCTGTTCTTAATACTGGGTTAATCATAATATAAAACCTGGACCAGCAGTAACAATTTTGGTTGCCATGCCACATTGTCGACTTATCCTGAGTATTACAATCTATTAAAATGTCTGGGTCTTTTTCACATGCAATGCTACTTGGCAATATGTCTACCATCTTGTACTTAAAAAGTTGAAAACTTGAAGCTATTGTAAGGTAGTGAGAAAGTAAAGATAATTACCATTTTGTCTCTACTTAATGTCAACCTTATTAGGGTTCTCTCATCATTCTGGGCAGTTAAAAGGGCTAGAATGAAAACGCACTATGTCTCCAAGCAGTTCTTTGAAAATTGCTAGTTCTGTAGCACTACAATGACAGCTGGTGACACAGTGAAAAAAGTATTGGGCTTGGATTCAAGAAGACCTAAATCAGCCACATACAACTAGCTGTGTGACCCTGGACAAGCTGTTCAACCTCTGTTTGCCTCCATTTCTTCAAATGTAAATTTGGGATAATAATTGCACCTACTTCACAGGATTATTTTTTTTAATTTATTTTTGACATGTTTGGTTTTCAGCATTGATTTTCACAGGCGTTTGAATTACAA
>JAQQSZ010004604.1:0-14108 GCA_028646595.1 Phalanger gymnotis | reverse complement strand
ACACACACACACACATATGTACACAGAGGGCACAGGGTGAGTTGAATATGAAGGGATGACATCTAAAAAAAATAAAATCAAATTAAGGGATGAGAGAGGAATACATTGAGAAAGGGAGAAAGGGAGAGACAGAATGGGGTAGATTATGTCACTTAAAAATGGCAAGAAAAAACAGTTTGTTGGAAGGGAAGAGGGGGCAGGTGAGGGGGAAGTGAGTGAATCTTGCTCTCATTGGATTTGACTTGGGAATGGAATAACATACACCCTCAATTGGGTATCTTACCCCACAGGAAAGAAGGTGGAGGTGATAAAAAGGGGGATAATAGAAGGGAGGGCAGATAGGGGGAGGAGGTAATCAAAAGCAAACACTTTTGGAAAGGAACAGCGTCAAGGGAGAAAATTGAATAAAGGGGGACAGGCTAGGAGGGAGCAAAATATAGTTAGTCTTTCACAACATGAGTATTGTGGAAGGGTTTTACATAATGATACATGTGTGGTATGTGTTGAATTACTTGCCTTCTTAGGGAGGGTGTGTGGGAAGGGAAGAGAATTTGGAACTCAAAGTTTTAAAAGCAGATGTTCAAAAAAAGTTGTTTTCACATACAACTGAGAAATAAGATATACAGGCAATTGGGCATGGAAATCTATCTTGTCCTACAAGAAAGTAAGGGAAAAGTGGGTGGGGGGAGTGGGGTGACAGAAGGGAGAGCTGACTAGAGAATGGGGCAATCACAATATATGTTATCTTGGAGTGGGGGGGAGTATAGAAATGGGGAGAAAATTTGTAATTCAAAATCTTGTAGAAATCAATGCTGAAAACTAAAAATATTAAAGAAAAAAGAAAGTATATTGGAATGAGGTAGAAAAACTACAGAGGTAGTGTGGAATGAGATAGCATTACTTCATTAAGCAACAGTTAATGATAATAGGTACATTCTTTTGGACTTGTCAAATGAAATCAAAGGTAGAATCGATGAAATGACTAAGCTCCAAGAATATAATCAGTGCCTTCTTTGAGTTATGTCCACAGGAGCTCAGACAAAAATATTTTGAGAAAGATCAGACAAGTGGCAGTTTTGAGTATTTATTTATAAAAGTTCAAGGGCTTATGATGGCAATTCAGGATCAGGAAGGACACTATTACAAGAAATTAGAAGATGGTTAATATGAAGGAATTCTAACTTAGTGCCCATTTTAAATTATTCAATGAAATGATGGAAAATGTACAACGCATAAATGTAGGCTATATGAATTGAGCACCTACCAAATCAGTAGTAAATTCTGGCCTGGGTGGCTGAAAAAATGCATTAAAAACTCATTGTTTCCCTTAGGCAATCAGATTACACATCCCCATACTACCATACAGGCATCAAATTTTCATATGGAACTGAACTGATAAAATATTTTTAATTAGGCCATCATCACAAACAACTCTTACCTTTAATTACCTAGATATAATATCGACCCATTAAATCCTAAGAAAAAATTAACATATATCTTACCATATATTCATAGTCTCCAAGCTACAAGGTATGACTATTTATTAAAATATAGAGGCCTATTAAATGAAATCAAATTCATGTGGCACTAAGATGAGATGCATGTAATCCATGTTGACCTGTCTACTACTAGAAGTCTTCTGAAGATGCATTCCTTTATCTTAAGGAGGAAGATTAAGCTTACACACATTTAATAACTTTATTCAACAACAAAACCAGTTATTTCTACATTCATAAAATTTCATAGAACATTAAAAATATAAGAATGTTAACAATATTATAAACTCTCCCAGAACCATCTCTCTCTGAAACCTATTGAAAAGAGAAAAAGGATAAGATGCTATAATAATAAGAATGATAATGTTGATAATGATTCCCCACAATTTCCATGTTACTCTCCAAGGCATCATCATTTAATCTCCAAGGTTCAAACCTAGATGTCTTCTTCAACTCTCTTACCTTCTATTCTCAATCACTTGCCAAGGCCTATTGTTTATCTCTTAAACATACCCTCTCATCTCCTCTGATACTTTTACCACTCTGGTGCACGCCCTCATCTCCTCATGCCTGGACTATTGCCATAGTCTATTTGATAAGTCTATCTGCCATAAGTGTGTCCCTACTCCAATCATTAATTCAGCCTCTAAAATGATTTTCTTAAAGCACAGGTCCAATCATGTCACACCCTTGCTTAAACTCTTACAGTTCACCTTCACGATCAAATACAAAATTCTCTGTTTGGCATTCAAAGCCATTCATAATCACCCCACACCCACAGTTTATAGCCTTAATCTACCTCACACCCCACTCCTCTCTACAACATACCCTTTGATTCAGTGAGCCTGTACTCTGTGCTGTTCTTCTCACAAAGCACTCCCATCTCAGTATTCTGGGCAACTTCACTGACTGTCCCTCATGACCATAATGCTGCTGTCTTTCATCATCTCTGCCTCCTAGATTCTTTTGTTTCATCTAAGTACCAACTAAAATCCCACCTTATATAAGAACCCTTTCCCAATGCCTCTTGATTCTAGTACCTTCCCTTTGTTAATTGTTTCCTATTTATCCATAGAATCTTTGTACACATTTGTTTGCATGTTGTCTTCCATGTTAGACTGTGAGTTCCTCGAGGAGAAAGACTCTCTTTCACTTCTTTTTTTATCCTCAGAATTTACTATTTTGTAGGTATATAATAAATGTTTATTGATTGATTGATAATGTTGCTGCTGTGGCTGCTTTATAATTATATTGGACTTTTGGCTTTTCACAAACTTTTCAAATCTCTTATTTCATTTTACATTTACACTATCCTGTAAAGTAAGAAGGCAAAGCAAGGCAATTCTATAGAGGATAACATTGAAGAACAAAGAAATTAAGTTGTTCCTCTAAGATTACCTAGATTCTGTTTTTCAGGCCTGTCTTGACCTTCCACTAAATAGGAAATGTTTTTATTTAATTACCTTTCCCTATCAAATACCCTCATCTATAGAATGATGGGAAGGAGTCAGATCACTTCTAAGACCCCTTCTCAATTTAAATCCTGTTATTTCATGATATGATTTCTCATATGTCCTCAATACTATATGGATCAACCACTATTAATGATAATTCCCACTCAGGAGCATATAGAACATAACAGAGAAAGTTAATAGCCAGATCCTTGCTTGCATTCCCTTATTTTTCAGCACACATTAAGAGATGTTGTGTTAGGATAGTTCTGCAATCTTACTATGATTTTTAAAGTGCTTGCTTATGCAAGACACTTACTTAGATAGTGGGTATACAAAGACAGCTTCATAGCTTTGTGGCTTTAGACAAGGAGCATAACTCATTACCTTCAGTTGCTTCATTTTACAAATAGAGTTAGGCTCATTGAGCTCTATGGTCCACTCCAGATCTCAATTTCTGATTCTATTGCTAAAAATATTACAAATTTTTATTTAGTATAGAAGAAACTAATGTTCCAAGTGTGTTATTAACTGTCTTTGATCACATAACTAGAAAATGTCAGAGGCTGGATTTGCTTTTCAGCCTCTTCTGACCCCAAATCCAATCAAATAAGTTAATATGTTCTATTATCCTAACCTTTCTTGTACTGTCCTATGGAATATGATGAGAAAAGACTAGGGATAGACTCTTTTAGCCCCCAAATATATCCATGATTGAGGCCTAGAAATGCTCAATCAGTAATTCTCATCTGTCTCTTTCTATCCTGATTAGAGACTCTTCTTTCAAAATCTCCCTGGGAGGAGAAACACAGTAAGTACAGGTGATTGTTATATCAAGTAGAACTAAGCTTGATAATTCTGGGTTCTAGAGGGTTGGGATTATTTAGGGAGATCATGCAGATTGAAGACAACACCGATGGGGGTGGAGGGGAGATGAGACAATGACAGCAATTTTTGTTTCTTTGATAATTTTGCAAAGAGGTGACTTTGGTCTTCCTTTTAAGATGTTTCCCATGGTATACATTTCTGGAATTTAGTATACTCCTCCAGTTTATAACCAAAGTCACAGAAGAGAAAGTTATTGCAACTTTTTTTTTTCTTTTGAAAAGTACAGTTGACTAGCAGTATGGAATAGAATATTCCACATCAATGGTCTGGCTTCATTAGGATAGGGTACAAAGACAGCTATTTAAAGCAAACTGCAGAGAGCAATTAAATTCGAGTCAGAAGGAAAAAAAAGACAACCTTTAATCTGAAACTTTGGAGTAACCAGTGTTCCAATATGCTAAGTACTCTTGTCAACTAATCAACTTTTAAATCCCACTAGCACAGCCACTTTAAAGTGTTTCTGTCCCTCCCCAAGAAATTCTAGGATATCATGTCCTATCACATCTGTCTACTCTCTTCATTTAAGATCACAGTCTTCTTTTCTTCCTTTTATTGTAGATTTATCCTTCCCCTTTAGACCTTGAATTTGACTGATAAGACTAAGAAACGATTATTTGCATTTCCTTGGAATTTGATGAGAATTGTTTCTGTTTTTGGCAATCTCACCATGAAATCTTCTGAACAAGCTATGAGACCTGCTATAACACCCAGCCTACCTTAGAAGGCTACAGGAAGGTGCTGACAGCTTTAACATATGTGCCAAAGAAAAGTCTACCCTTCTTTTGTTTTAGGTATGTCCTACCCCCTTAATTCAAGCTGTCATAGCCAAGGCCTAAGACAATGAGATATTTCTTATATATTGTGAAATCCCTTGTCTTTTACTATGTGGATAATATTCAATTTATTGCATCAAAGTAGAGAATTTTTATATCCATGATTATTCCATAAAGAGGAGTTAATAATCCATAAAGGGGAAAAACAAACAAACAATTTAATGGATGAAAAAAAAGACTATTGAACAGAATAGGATATGCATTTGGATGTCAAGGCCACTGAATTTTATATATAAATACTTGCAATAGACATTATGGTATCTAATGATTAGATTGATTTTCTTATGATTCCCACATTGGTAAGTATTCAATTTTTGTTTGTTAATATATACTTAATTTCATCTTTGTGACATTTATTCCATTGTTCTATATCCAGGGAATTCCTACTCTCTTTTGAAAGAATATATGAAAAAAATATAGTCGCAAAGCTTCTATGTGCGATTATTAGTCTTTTACCTCTTTTGCTCTCAAAATAAAGCCTTGTTTTCCAACATAATTTCCCCCCCCCCCTTTTATCATGCTCATTTTCCCATTAAGATCACAAAGCATCACATTATTCATTGTTATAGTTTGGAAGATTTTGTTGTGATCTTCATGGGTCTTCATCTTCATCTTCAGCAACAAATGCAGGTAGTTTATAATGTATTGTTATCTGTATGGTGGTATTTTTGCTTCTGTTCATCATATGCACTGCAAAGTGGGCTGAACAAATTTCCAATGACATACTGTTTGTTCTTAACATTGCATATAAAATACAATTGATTCCTCCAACTCCTTGGTTTCTATAAGGAGGAGCTGTGAGTCATCCTCATTTAGCTAAATATACCTTTGTTTTTTTTTCACATATTATAAGAATAGCTGTATCTAAATATATATGTATGCATACATATACATAAAACACATAATACACACATGGCACCATGCTGGGCCTGGAGTCAGCAAGACCTGAGTTCAAATATGACCTCAGACACTATCTGACCCTGGGCAAATCACTTAAACTCTGTATGCCTTAATTCACTGGATAATGAAATGGCAAACCACTCCAGTATCTTTGCCAAGAAAACCCCATGGATAGTATAGTCCATGGGCTCACAAAAAGTGGTAAATAACTGAGCTGAACAACAATAAGCTTGGTTATTACACTTTTATGATGATGAGTTTTAACCCTTTCCCCCCATTTATATTATTTTAGTCATAGTTTATATTGTCCTGGTTGTACTTCACTGAGCAACAGATCTTATAACTTTCCAAATTTTCCAATTTTAAGATAAGGAAAGATTTATGATTTTTGGGGGGGTCACAGAATGAGTTAGAGACCAAAAATAAAGCTTAGGTTCCCTGGGTGCCAATCTCCTTGTATACTAATGAATAAAATAAATATAGGAGGAAAATGTCAAATTCTATATTGAAATTGAACTTCAGTTAAGCAGAACCCTCATTTAATTAGATTTTTTTCTCCACATCTAACTTTCATGAGAAAGAGAAAAAAAAGCAAGTGTAAGCTCCAGTGAGGGATTTAAGAAAACAAGAAAATCATATACTCAAAACTTCCCAAAAAATGCTAGGAGAAATCTTTATGTCCCTCCCTTTAAGCCATACCTCTTGCACTTTCTGCATCTTTGTCTTCAGTCCTGAATAATGAAATTCCAGGTTAAGACCTTACAAGGTTATAGGCTTATGGGTCTGGAGCTGATGGAGACCTTAGAGATCATCTTTTCCAATCCTCTCATTTTAGATTTAAGGAAACTGATGTCTATAGATGTTGTTTCCTGCCCAAGATCATATAACTAGAAAGGGTCAGAAGCAAGATTTGAACTCAGCCTTTCTGATTACAGAGTTATTGGTCTTTCTACTGTACTACACAGCATTTCTCTGTAGAGCTATATACAATGAAGGGATGAGATCAATTGATTTTCCAAGTTTTTTTTTTAATTTTTGCTCTAAAATGCTATGATTTTCAATGAATGGTGAAAGATAATTTTCTTTTGATCCTTTTTAAACCACTGAATTAATTTTCTAATATTTTTCCTATATTGAATAACTGCATTAACTAAAGATGGATTTTCATTTTTTCTTCAGTCGCTTCGTTCCATCTAAATTCCATTCTATGGAAATTATGCAAGTTTATGGGTTGGTAAAGATATAATTAATGCTTCTTGCTATTCCTTCTCATTCAAGCACACTCTATTTTTCCACTTAGATAGAGGGGGCACATAGATTTCTTGTTCACCTTCGGAGTTGTAATATATAAAGGAGATTACAATAGTGGCTTTGTCTTCTCCATCTGGTGATTTAGAATTTCTATTTCAAAAAGAGTGGGTAATTTAAAAAGAAATCTTAGTTTCAGAGGCAGAGCTAAGATGATGGGGTAGAGTCAATAACCCTGTTAAACTCCCAACACTGAGCTCCAAACTATTTTAAAATAATGCATCAACTCAAGTTCTATATTGGCATAGCCAACAAAAAGTCAAGGTGAGACACTTCTAGCCCAAGACAACTTAGGAGTTTTGAAGTAGAAGTCTGTGACACTATGGTGGGTGCCAGTCCTGGGATACTCTGCTATAGCAACAGTGGTGGGCCTTGAAAGAAGCTGTGACAATAGCCACAGTGGCTTTAGGAGCTCTCAGGGCAGAGATGTTTTAGGGCCGAGAGGATCATTAGCTCATGCAGCTGTAGGGAAGCAGGGATCTGGTTACAGTTTAAAGGCAGAGAAAAGTTCTAGCACTTGCAGCTACAGGGGAGTAGGCACATATCGTAGGTAAAAACCAGAGCACAGAGCAAGAAAGCAGTTACTACATCTCCCCTTGAATCACGCCTCTTGGGAAGCATTAAAAATTTTCAGATCCCCAGGACTAGCTATGAAAACAGTAGTGTAAAAAATTCTAAAGCTTGAGTCAGTTCCTCCACATTCCTAGGTGAGCAGAGTACAATTTTGACATAAAGTCCAATGTCAAGAAGTAGGCCACAAAAATGTGCAGACAACAAAAAAAGAACCAGACCATTAAAAAAATACTGTAGTGATGGGGAATATCGAAACACAAACTCAGAAGAAGACAACACAAACACAACTTAATGCAAAGCCTAATATGAAAAGGTAATTGGGATACAAGCCCCATAAGAATTTCTGGAAGAAAAATATAAGTAGATAAGAGTGTCAGGGGAAAATTTTGGAAAAGAAATGAGAGTGATGCAAGAAAACGTTATGAAAAGAGAATTAACAGTTTACTAAAACAGGAACAGAAAATATTGAGGAAAATATTGTCTCAAAAATTAGAATTGACAAATGCTGAAAGATGCACAAAAAAATCACTGAAATAAGAACTCCTAAAAGCAGAATTGAACAAATGGGAAAAAAAGATACAAAAACTCACTGAAAAAAAAAACCCTTAAAAATCAGAATTGGGCAAATTAAAGGTAATAACTCCACAAGACATCAAAAAAACAATAAAATAAAAAAGAATAAAAATAGAAGATAATGTGAAATATATCCTTAGAAAAACAACTGACCTGGAAAAAAGATTGAAGAGAGCTAAATTAAGAATTATTGGCCCACTCGAAAACCATACTCTACAAAAAGAGCATAGACATTATATTTCAAGAAACTATTAAGGAAAACTCTCCTGATACCTTAAAATTAGAAAGTAAAATTGAAATTGAAAGAATCCACAGGCCACTTGCTGAAATAGATCCCCAAATGAAAAGTCCCAAGAATATTATAGCCAACTTCCAGAGCTATCAGGTCAAGAAAATATTGCAAGCAGCCAGAAAGAAACCATTTAAATATTGCAGAGCTACAGTCAGGATCACAGAGGAATTAATAGCTTCCATATCAAATGAGGGGTGAGCTTTGGATACAATATTCCAGATGGCAAAGAGATAGGATTACAAGCAAAAAGAAACTACCCCAGGAAACTGATTATAATCCTTTGCAGGGGGTGGTGGTGGGAATAGATATTAAATGCAATAGAGGACTTTCAAGGATTTCTGATACAATGACCAGAGGTGAATGGAAATATTTGACATTCAACTAGAAGTCTCAAAAGAAGTATAAAAGGGGGGGGGCAATGAAAGAGAAATCACAGGGGACTTAATAAGACTAAACTTTATATTCCTATGTGGGAAGTTGGTACTCATAACTCCTAAGAGCATTATTATCATTGGGGCATTTAGAAAAAAAATCTACATAGAAAGAGGGTATGGGGGTAGGTTTTTTCTCAGATGTGCATGGCAGCTTCACAAAAATTGAACATGAATTAGGGCATAAAATGTCACAAATGCAGAAAAGCACAAATATTAAATGCACTATTTTTAGATCATAATGAAATAAAAATTACATTTAATTGAAGACCATAGACATATGGATTAAAAATTGATTGGAAACTAAATAATATAATGCTAAAAAATGAGTGGGTCAAAGAAAAAAATCATAGAAACAATCAGTAATTTCATAAGAGACAATGATGATAATAAGAGAGCATATCAAAATTTTGAGGATACATCCAAAGCAGGAATTTGGGGAATATTTATATTTCTAAATGCTTATAATAATAAAAAATAGAAAGAGTGAATCAATCAATTCGACATGTGATTGAAAAAACCTAGACAAAAGTCAAAATTAAAAATCCAAATTAAACACTAAATATAAATCCAGAAAATAAAAAAAACAAATCAAAGAATGATTAACAAAATTGGCAGTAAAATAAATAAATAAATATAAGAGCTGGTTTTCTAAAAAACAAAACAAAACAAAACATTGCTTAATTTGATTTTTTAAAAAAGAAACAATTAACTATTGAAAATCAAAAGAACAAGCACACTACCAATAAAGATGAAATCAAATAATTTATTTGGAGCTATTTTATTCAATTATATGATAACAAAACTGGCAATCTAAGTGAAATAAATGAATATTTTCCAAAATATAAATTGTCCAAATTAACAGAGAAGGAAATAGAATACATGAATAACCCTATCTTAGAAAAAGAAATGGAATAAGCTATCCATCCAAGAAAAAAATCCCCAGCAACAAATGAATTTACAAGTGAATTTTAAAAGATAGTTAAAGAATAATTAATTCCAATGCTATATAAAGTATTTAAAAAATAAGTACTGCCAAATTCTTCCCATGACACAGTAATGTTTTTTCCTCAAACCAAAGAGAGCAAGACCAGAAAAAGAAAAATATACATCATTTTCCTAAATGAATATTGATGCAAAAAATTAACAAAATACTATCAATAACATTACAGCCATAAATCACAAAAGATCACATATTATGATTAAGTAGGATTTTTACCTGAAATGTGAAGCTGGTTCAAAATTAGAAAAATTGTAAGCATAATTGACTATATCAAAAACTAAGGCAACAAAAATTGTACAATTATCTCAAGAGATTCAGAAAAAAAGTATTTGACAAAATATACCACTCATTCCATTAAAAAAAAAAAAACACTGGAAAGAACATAAAGAAACAAAGCTATGATTCAAATAATAAGTAGCATTGATTTAAAGCCAACATAATATACAATGGGGATAAGCTGGAAGTCTTCCCAATAAACCAAGAGTGATGTAAAGATGCTCATTATCAGCACTATACAGTAGTGTACTACAAATACTAGCCATAGCAATGAGACAAGAAAAACAAATTCATCAAAGAGGAATAGGGAACAAGGAAACAAAACTACTACTTTTTTCAGATGAAATAATGACACACTAAGAGAATACTAGAAAATCAACTAAAAAAAACTAGTTGAAAAAATTTACAATTTAGCATTATAGCAGGATGTAAAATAAACCCACATAAATCATCAGAACATTTATATATAACCAATAAAAATCAGCAAGGTAAAATGGAAAGAAAAATCTATTTAAAATAAATTCAGAAAATACAAACTATATGGGAGTCTCCCTGCCAAGACAAACCCAGGAACTATATGGATATAAATAGAAAACACTTTTCACATACAGAGAGATAGACCTAAACAACTGGAGAAATATTAATTGTTCACTTTTAGGTGAAAACAGTGCAATAAAAATCACAATTCCACAAAAATAAATTACATATTCAGTGTTACACCAATCTAACTACCAAAGCATTATTTTATTGTTCTAGGAAAAATAATAAAATTCATCTGGAAGATATATGTGTGTGTGTGTGTGTGTGTGTGTGTGAGAGAGAGAGAGTGTGTCTGTGTGTGCATGTATGTGTCTGTGTGTATGTGTCTGTGTGTATGAGTGTATTTATATGAACTCAAGTGAATCAGTGAAGAAAAAAATATGAAAGAAGGTGACCTATGACTATCAGATTTCAAACAAGATTACAAAGAGGTAATCACTGAAATAATCTGATACTGGCTAACAAATAGAGGGGTAGATCAGTAGGATAGGTGAGGTACACAATACACAATAGTAAATGACCATAATAATATAATGTTTGATAAACTCAAAGATTAAAGCTTTAAGGGAAACATCTGACTATTTGACAAAAATAGCTAGGGAAACTGGAAAAGTGTACAGTAGAAACTAGGCTTAGACCAACATCTTACACCATATACCAAGATAAGGTCAAAATGGGAAAAAAAGATTTAGAAATAAAAAGTGTTATTATATGCAAATTAGAAGGGCATGGGAAATTTCACCTGTCAGATTGATGGGTAAGGGAAGAGTTTATGACCAAAAAAAGATATAGAGGATCATAGGAAGTATAATGGATACTTTTGATTATTTTCAGTTCAGTTCAGTTCAGATACTTTGATTTTTTTCAGTCATATTCTTTATGACCTCCTTTGAGATTTTCTTGGCAAAGATACTGTAGTGGTATGCCATTTTCTTCTCCAGTTCATTTTACATATGAGGAAGCTGAGGAAATCAGGGTTAAGGAACTTATCCAGGATCACACAGTTAGTGTCTGAGACTGATTTTGAACTCAGGTCTTTGTGACTTCAAGCTCGTTGCTTTAACTGCTGCTCATTCAAGCTGCCCCAAAACAACTGAACACCAAGATGCCACTGAGATTCTGATGACATGAAATTAAAAAAAAATTGCAAAAACAAAACTGATATAGCCAAAAGTATAAGGAAAACAGGAAACTGGGGAAAATATGGCAAGTTGCTCCCATCAAGGTTTCATTTCTCAATAGGAAATTTCTCAATATGAAAAATACAAGTAAATTTCACAAATATACACATATATATACATACACACATATGTATATATACATACACACATGGATGTGTGTATATACATGTATGTGTATATACATACATACATACATACATACATACATACATATGTATAATGTCATTCCCCATTTGATAAAAGGTCTAGTGATATGAACAGACAATTTTCAGAAGAAGAAATTTTAAATGCCTATAGTCATGTAAAAAATGCACTAATCATAATTGATAAGAGGAATACAAATTAAACCAATATTGAGATACTACATTACATGTATCTGATTGCATAATATGGCAGAAAAAGAAAATAACAAATTCTAGAGAAGTTATGGAAAAATAGGAACACCAATACACCTATTGGTGGAGTTATGAAATTGCCCAACCACTCTGCCACTCTGAAGAACAATTTGGAATTGTGTGTATACCCTTTGACCAAGTAATATCACTACTAGGTCAATATCCCAAAGAGTTCAAAGAAAAATGTAAAGTATTGTTATGTATGTACAAAAAATGTTTATAGCAGCTCTTTTAGTGGTGGCAAAGAATTGGAAATTGAGGGGATGACCATCAATTGAGGAGTGGCTGAATAAGTTGTGGTGTATGATGATAATGGAATACTATTGTACTACATGAAATGATGAGCAGAATGGTTTCAGAAAATCTTGGGAAGACATATCAACTGATGCATAGAGAAGAATGTAGAACCAGAAGATCAATGTACACCATAAAAGCAATACTGTAAGAATGATTAAATGTGAAAGATTTAGCTACACTGATCAATATAATGATCTTAGGCAATTCTCGAGGACTCATGATGAAAACTGCTATCCACCTTTAGAGAGAGAGCTGATGAGCTCTGACTTCAAATTAAAGTGCACACACACATACATACATATGTGTGTAAATATATATTATACATATATACATACATGATTTATTTTATTTTTTTTGAAATATGTTTATAATGAATAATTTTTATATGATTTCATATTATTATTGCTTGTCTTCACAATGGATGGCTGATGGGCTTATGAGAGAGTGGGAATTTGGAACTCAAATTAAAAAAAAAATGTTGGCCAAGATGGTGGCTGGAAAGCAGGGACTAGTGTGAGCTCCCCACCAAGTCCCTCCAAAAACCTATAAAAAATGGCTCTGAATCAATTCTAGAACTGGAGAACCCCAAAAATAGCAGGGGGAAGCATGGCTCCAGCCCAGGACAGCCTGGATGGCTGGTGGGTGAGGTCTTTCACTAATGGAGTTGTGAGCGGAACAGAGTGGAGCGGAGCCCAGCGTGGGCCACGTGGACCAACCAGAGCAGGAGCCTGGTGGAGCGAGCCCTAGAGCCCTAAATCGGTGAGCTGCAGCAGTTACCAGACTTCTCAACCCACGAACACCAAAGACAACAGAGAAGAACTGCAGAGCCCACAAAATGGCAGAGGGAAGCAGGGCTCTAGCCCAGGACAGCCTGGATGGTCTCTGGTTAAGGTCTATCCTGAATAGAGCTGGGAGCAGAGCAAAGCAGAGCCCAGCATGGGCGGCGTGGACCAACCAGAGCAGGAGCCGGGCAGAGCAGGCCCTAGCACCTTGAATCAGTGAGCTGCAACACTTACCAGACATCTCAACCCACAAACACCAAAGACAACAGAGGTTAGTGGGAAAAGCTGCTGGGGATAGAGTGAAAGAAGGAGTTTGTGGTTTCGGCCACCACCCAGGAGCAGCGGAGCTGGGGCAGCTACAGAACTACAGCTCCAGTTGCTTCTGGCCCCATGCCCACCAGGTGGGAGGAATTAAGTGGCAGATCAGAGCAGGAGTGAAGAGCCTGCTGAAAATCTAAGTCCAGTCTGGGTTGGGGGTTCTGGGGGAAGGAGGAGTGATGGTGTGGCAGAGCTGGCGCATCCCCCCAAACTTGGAACATAGAACTCTTTGCTCTGTAAGCAGTCATACCCTGTTGAAAAACTCAAGGGTCAAGTAAGTTAGCTGGGAAAATGTCCAGGCAGCAAAACGTACCCAAATTCAGTCTCAGACTTTGGAATCTTTCTTTGGTGACAAAGAAGACCAAAACATACAGCCAGAAGAAGTCAGCAAAGTCAAAGAGCCTACAACAAAAACCTCCAAGAAAAACATGAACTGGTCTCAGGCCATGGAAGAGCTCAAAAAGGATTTGGAAAATCAAATTAGAGAAGTAGAGGAAAAATTGGGAAGAGAAATGAGAAGAATGTTAGAAAACCATGAAAAACAAGTCAATGACTTCCTAAAGGAGACCCC
>JAQQSZ010004603.1:0-14108 GCA_028646595.1 Phalanger gymnotis | reverse complement strand
TTCTAAAAAATTAGGATTATATTAACAGTGTTCGTGAGGATTAAATGAATTGTTTGTAATGCACTTCTGTACTCATAAAAGTCACCTGCTACTGTTGTTGCTACCTCCATGTGGACAGTCATACAGGCTGTGAGGTCACACAGTGATTTAGTGATGGCAATCAGAATTAAACCTATGTCTTCCTCCTTTCATATTGCATCTTTTTCTGTGTATCTATTTCTCTTCTATCCCAATGAGAAAGATTTTGATCTATGAACTTGAGATGTGGATGGATAGTGGGAAAAACAAGGGGAACAAGCATCATCATCTCATTTGATCCTCATAACAACCCTGGGAGGTGGTCCTGTTGTTTTCTCCATTTTATAGTTGAGGAAACTGAGGCAGACAGAAGTTAAGTGATTTGCCCAAGGTCACACATCTAGGAAGTGTCTGAGGATGGTTTGAACTGGCCTTCCTGACTCCAGGCATAGAGCTCTACCTGCTGGGCCATCTAATTGCCTTGTGGTAGATCTGCAGTGGCATCCTGAACTATGCCTTTGGGAATTGATGAATTAAACTACCATTAATTTTTGTATGTCTTTGAGGGATAATGTATTGTTAGCATTGTTGTTGTAACTGTGATGATGATGATGATGGTGGTGGTGATGATTGAGGAAGGGCGAAGGCTTGATTGCTATAGTTTTAGATTTTTCTTCCATTTTCTAGGTTTTTTTTTCAAAATGAGACTTTTGAAGTAAGGTCCTCACAGTTTTATACATACACACACACATAAACACATATATACATATATGTGTTTGTGTACATATATGTCATGGATAAATTTGGAATATGATATCATCTTAACCACTAAATTTGGGCAGCTGTAGAATTTTGTTTTGATACTCTTTGTAGGATTATAGTTCTACATGGCATTTATACACTGCTTCACCATATTTCTAAATGTTTTGGGTATGCCTAATTTATTAGGGGACAGAACAGGGAAGGGATATCCTAACAAACTCTGCCACAAAGCCCACAAAAGCACTGTTTGTAGCACAGAGCACGAGAAGGGTTGAGGAGTGTCAGGTTTTTTTTTCCCCAGTGTGCCTTGACCCGTAACTCTATCCCTTTTACAAGGCTTCCTTGCAACTTACCTTTTGTCCATACTGGCAGTTGCCTAGTCGGTTACCACCTGTGGCAAGTATAATGCCCATGGCCATGCGTTTCTTTGGATGTATAATATTTTAATGAGGGCACTTAAAAGAAACATACTGAATGCTGCACATCTGAGTAAATTATCTTGCTTGAGTTCACGGGGAGACTTAGGCTATAGATCAGGCGTCCTTAAACTTTGTATGTCGTGGACTCTTCTGGCGGCCTACTGAGCCAATGGACCCAATCATAGAATAGTGTTTTAAATATATAAAATAAAATATGTAGGATTACAAGGAAACCATTATGTTGAAATATAGTTATCAAAATATTTTCATGTTTAAGTTTGTAGACCCCTAGGGGGTCTGTGGGCCCTAGATTAAAAACTTCTTCTACAGATACAGTACACAAAGCATTTGGTATTGTGGACATCAATCATGTTGGACCTAGAGTGAAGAAGTTCAGCATTGATATCTCACCTCTAACACTAGCCATGTGACCATGGTCAAGTCACTTAAATTCTGTGCAATTCCACTAGTAAGTCATAGAAGGGAGTTGACTGATAAGGGAATGTTTTCATGCCAAAGAAATAACAAATATTTTTGTATTCATACACAATAAATTACAGACTCTTAAGTGTTGGAAGGTTGTCCAGTCCAGTCTTCCACCCAGTTTCAGGAATCCACTTAACCACAACCTTCCTGGCCAAAGGGATATTCATCTGCTGCTTCCACACTTCCAACCTCAGAGAACTCATTTTTCACAAAGTATCCATTGCTGGACAGCTCTAATGGGTGTTCTTCCTTAAAATAGGACAAAATCTGCCATTCTCTTTAGTTCTTGGAAACTTCATAAAATGTCTAGCCTCTTTCCCATGTGAAAACCTTCCAGATATGTGGGAACAGTTTTATGCCCCCTTTATATTTTCTAATTTTCATATTAAAGATCGCCAGTTCCTTTCATTGTTTTCTTCCATGATGTAATTTTTGAGTCCCCTTCGCTATTTTTGTTGTCTTCCTCTGGAAACCCTTTAAATTGTGAATGGTCCCTTCTAAAACATAGCCCCCAGAAATGAGCATAATACTTCAGATATAGTATGACCAGTGCATAATACAATGAGACTATTGTCCTCTTTCTTCTGGCAGCTATATTTCTATTAATCCTTCCTAAGATGGAATTCAGTTTTTTTGGGGGGTGGTGGAGGCGGAGGAAGAGAGGAGAAGGGAGGAGTAAACATGTTCAGTTGTTGACCTGTTGAACTTTCAGTCAACTAAAACCACTAGTTATTCTAGTATATTTGCACAGTCTATCTTCCCTCTGTCCCCATTAAATTAAAATGTTGACATTGTAGACCACATTCTGTGTATGCCTTTACATACTTTTAATGTTAAGTAGTCATCTAAAAAAATCATGCCTTTTTTGATCACAAATTCTTAAATTGACAAAAACAAAACAGTGCCGTGCACCAAGCAGTTGCTTATGTGGGCAGCGAGGTGGCCCAGTGGTTAGAGTGCTGGGCATGGAGTCAGCAAGACTCATCTTCCTGAGTTCAAATCTGCTGTCAGACATCTACTAGCTGTGTGACCCTGGGCAAGTCACTTAACCCTGTTTGTCTCCTGTTCCTCACCCATAAAATGAGCTGGAGATGAAGATGGCAAACCGCTCCAGTATCTTTGCTAAGAAAACCCCAAATGGGGTCACAAAGAATCAGATATGACTGAAAAATGACTAAACTGAAAGGTGCTTAATCATTGTGGAAGAAGAATGTTGATGTTTTAGAGCACACTCCACCTTAGCTACTGGGGAGAAAAAAAAGCGTGTCTTAAGATGAGTAGTTCATTGTATATAGCACATGACTGTACAGTGAAGTGGAAAGAGCACACTGGTTTGAGAGTCAGAGGACCAGGGTTCAGATGTTACTTCAATTAACTTACTACCTGTGTCACCTTAGACAAGTCACTTAACCATTCTGGGCTTCAGTTGCCTCATCTTTAAAATGAAAGGGTCGGTCTAGATGGTGCTTGAGCAACCTTCTAGCTCAAGGTCCAGATCCGGTGACTTGGACTTGAACTCCAGGTCTGCTGTGTATTGCTCTACTACTTGTGTGACTTGGCTCAAATCAGTTTCTGGATTCCAGTTTCCCAATCTGTAGAATGAGGGGGTTGGACTGGATGGCTTCTGAGGTTCCTTCCAATTCTAGACCTATGATCTTAAGAGTCTGGGTCTGAATCCTACATCTGCTGGTGGTGTGGCAGATAGAATACTGGGCCTGTAGGCAGGAAGACCTGAATTCAAATCTAACCTTAGATACTAATTAGCTGTGTGACCCTGGGCTGGGCACTTCACCTCTGTTTGCCTCAGTCTTCTCGCTATAAAATGAAGCTCACAATGGCACCTAATAATAAAATAAAATGATAAAGAAAATAGTAAAATATGATAATAGCGCCTACCTCCTAGGATTATTATGAGGGTCAAATGAGATAATATTTTTAATAGTGCTTCTTTGCATGACGTCTGCCACATAGCTGCTATATAAATTCCCCTTCCCTTTCCTGTACTTTACCACTGGTATCACTTGGCCAGATCACCCTCTGGCTTAGCTTCCTCATCTGTAGAATGAGTGAGTTGGACGAGCTGGCTGTTGTGGTCCCTTCAGACTCTAAATCCCATGATCCTAATTTTATCTGTGGAAGTTTACTTTGAAAATCTTCAAAGAAAAGTTAAAGCTGCTTAAACAGCCCTCATTTGTAAATTCATTATGTCAGATTGTGGTAAAATAGAGTTTTCCTGTCCCTTATTGTGGTTAGTGAATGAGGCCTTCAAAAATTTAGAATAATCCTTCATCCTCCAGGCTTCCCCACTGTCATTCCTGGATTGTACTTGGATGAGTCCTCTTCCAGAGTGTCATGGGAACTGGGTGCATTTTCCCAGGGAGGTGGAATTTTGCTTGCATGACAGCCAGATGGGTTTCCCTAAGGACAGAAAGAGTGGCTCTGAAAAAAGAAAACTTCAAAGCTCAAGATTGCATGTTGTCTTTAGCACCTGGCTAAAAGTAATCCATGGGATATGAAGGGTCTTACATCTTTTTTTTAAAGGTTAAGTTCTGTAACCGTTAAATTATTGCAGCATCATAGATTTTCAGTCTACTCAAAGCCATAGTTCTCCCTGGATGGGGCTCATCTTAATATAGAAGAAAGACTCAACTAAATAGACTTATGGAAGCTTCTGGTCAAATAGTATGATGGAAGGGGGAGGGGCGGGGGCAGGGGGCAGCAGATCCTCAGGAGGAGGAGGGCTAATGGGGATGTTCACTATAATGTAGGGTTAAGTTCGGAGCAACAGGAAGTCTTGCCCACAAGTCTTTCTAGCTTCTTCCGACTCTAGTAGAACCATCAAGGGCCATCATTGTTATACAGTCTGCTCCTGTGGCAGCTTTCTCCTCAGGAAGGGAGATCTGGGCCCAAAGGGAAGACAAGAATGTCTTACAAAATGTGTGGCCATGAGGACCCGGACAGTACCAATTCTCTACCAGAACAAGTTTTCTAGCTTCTTTCAACCATCAAGGACCAGCATTCCCTTAGTCTTAATAGAGGAAGAGCTAGAGATTTTCATACAAGGAGGGGCCTGGCCTGGCCACTGACAGCTTGCCATTAGGTTGGTTGTGTCAAAGCTGTCTCCCTTGACAGCTTTCCATACAGATGGCTTTCAAAATCTGGCCCCTTCTAAAGTGACAGGGATTATGGAGTTGACATAAAAATGGTTCCATTCTCCATTGTTCTCAAGTCATGCTTTCTCACATGATGGAAAAGTTGAGAAGGGACTTTCAGGATGAGAAAATTGAAACACATTTCCAGTTTGTAGATTCTGTTGATGCCTCAATGGTCCTGGGCCTCAAAGTTGTAACAGCTACAGTTGCCTGCAGACGATCCCAGTCACCAAGAAGATTGTCTCTGATGACTTGGCAGGCCGCTCAGCCAGAACTAGTCTGGACATGTAGGCAAAAATGCATATTTTCAAGAAATGAAGTGATTGAAATTTTTACCAACATTTTATTTAATTGGAATATTAATAAATAGCATCTTCAATATGATTTCCATCATTTTTAATGCAAAGGTTGATGTACTTGCAAGATTCACATGAATTCATTGCAATAACTCAATAAGTCCACATTGCCGTCAATTTTAGCACATTCACTCTTGGAATATGAATAATTAAAAAATAATAATAATTACATTTATGTATTAACTTTACAGTTTGCAAAGCATTGTATGTATTATCTCACAACCACTCTGGGAAGTAGGTGGTATTTTCATTCCCATTTTATAGATAAGGAAACTGAAGCTGATAGACATTGTGACTTGCCTAGGAGCATCCGGCTAGTAAGTGTCATTGGTAGGATTCAAATTCAGGTCTTTCTGACTTCAAGTATAGTGCTCTTATGCACTGTGCCACCTACCTGATGGAGGATGTATTGCCCCTGTTGTGGCGTTGTTGAAAGTTGTAGGGACCATAGCATCAAAATATGTGAAGAAAGCAAATGCATATTAAAATGAGGGAGTGATATAAGTCACATCTTGAGTCTTTGTGGAGCATTAATGAAAAAGAGAAACTTTACTACAATGCAGTAATGACCTTAATTTTTTATGCATGTTGAAACTTAGGCCAAGAGAGGTTTAATGATATTTCCGAGGTCACATACTTAAAACGTATATAGTATGGATCCACCTTTCATTTCCCCTTCTTACCCTCCTAACCTAATTTTCGATCTTCCAGTATATAGTATAAAATCTCTATGAAAAGGAGTATGTTAGCTTATTTGATCTTTACAGCTACCCTGTCAGGAGCAATAGCTATTTTTATGTCCCCATTTTAGAGATGAGAACATTGAGACTGAGAGAAGTCATAAGCGTCTCGTCCAGGGTTACATAGCTACTCTCCCTATAAATACGTCCGTTAACCTCATCTATGCTTGAGGCTCAATGTGTGTCAGACCTTTATGTAACAGTCTCCTGTTTACGTTTTCTTTCTTCTCAAGGATACATCTGTAAATATGAATATTCTCATTCAGAATGGTCAGTATCCAACTGTAGGGTTTATAGAACTGATAATATCTAGGAATTTGACATAATTTGATAGCCGGATGAGGAAATCTTGATGCATGGTAATTTTTCTTGCTTTTTAATTTTTAGCAGGTTTTAAATGAAAATAAAACTTTGAACTTTTTTATATTTTTTCTTTGTAAACTATGGTTTTTAACTATGTATACTTTTATGTCAAATACACATGCATAAATATGCATACACATACATACATTTGCATATGTATTTTGGTTGTGAATTTTCCTTAGTTTTTCCATTTACATACCATTTTCCTGCAGTATTTCAATGATCTATGGGTGTGGATGTATGGCTTCCATTCACACAAATCAAGACCCCTCTAAGTTGGATATAGGCCATTCCCTGAGTTACTGTAGCCAGAAACATTCTTTGCCTAGTGGGCAGCCTTCTGGTGAGTGAATCTCTGGAATTATTGAAGTTGGTTCTGAGATGACAGACACAAAATCTGTTGCTGTCCCTATGTGGTGCCTTTCCACTTAGAGATTGCCAGACTTTGGACCCTGTCCACAACTTTCCAGAATGTGGATCTACCTCTACACCCCACCAATTTCCTAGAATAGCATAGAAGTAGAGAATATATGGGCCTTTGTGCATTTTCTAGTACAGAATTTACCAAAGTAAATTAATCAGTGCACACAAAAATTTCATCTACCTAATTTGGGTTCTAAGTAAAAATTGTTTCCAGTACATTTTGTATTTTCTTTCTTGTGCCTTTTTTTGCTTTAGCATTAGACTTGTAATTGTAAATGTTGTTCACTTGTTTCAGTCGTGTCCGACTGAACTTCGTGACTCCATTTGGGGTTTTCTTGGCAAAGATGCTGGAGTGGTTTGCCATTTCCTTCTCCAGCTCATTTTACAGATGAAGAAACTAAGAAAAACAGAGTTAGGTGACTTGCCCCAGGTCACACAGCTAGTAAGTGTCTGAGGCTGGATTTGAACTCAGGAAGATGAGTTTTCCTGACTCCTGGCCTGACACTGTGTTCACTACACCACCTAACCACACTGTAACTGTAAATATTTGCTGCCTATAGCTCTTTCTTTTTTTCAGTGAAGAATTTGTCTTCCTACTTCCCATGGGGGTGGGGGGAGGGAAGAGGAGAAGAACAAGAGAAAACAAAATCTTATTTCAAAAATGCATACAAGCAAAATAAATTCCCACATTGGCCATGTCCAAAAATGTATATGTTGTTCTCCTTGAGTCCATCCCTTCTCAGTCAGAAGGTGTGTGTGGCATGCTTCCTCATTGATTCCCAGAAATTGAGGTTATTTTGTGCATTGATCAAAGTTCTTAAGTCTTTCAGACTTTTTGTTTGTTTTTTAAAGCATCGTTGTGTTGTATAAGTGGTTCTTCTGGTTCTGTTCATTTCACTCTGAATCAGTTCATGTAAGTCTATTCAGTTTTCATTCTTCATTTCTTATTCCAGAATCATTTACCTAGTGTTCATTCACATACTGTACCTCGATAACCATTCCCCAAGAAAAATTCAGTCTCTTAGTTTCCAGATCTTTAATGCCATGAAAGAGCTGCTATAAATATTTTGTAAATATAGATCTTTTTCTTCTTTCTTTGATCCCTTTTGTGTATAGGCCTACACAATTGCTGAGTATTGCTGAGTCAGGAGGTATTCAGAGTTTAGTACTTTTGGGGTGTAGTTCTAAATTGTTTCCCGGAGAAGATGGCCCAATAGTACAGTAATGTACCTGTTTTCCCACAGTAATCCTCCCCGCCCCCCCAACTTGTGTCATTTTCTTTTTTTATTATTTTTCCCAATCAGATAAATATGAGCTAGAACCTAAGAGTTTTTTAATTTGAGTTACTCTATTAGTGATTGGGAGCATTCTTTTATATTGTTGTTGATAGCTTGATTTCTTCCTTTCAGAACTGCCTCTTTGTATCCTTTGACCAGTTATCTGTTGGAGACTGTCTTTCTTGCTTATTTTACTTCCTTCCTTCATGTTCATTAGACCTTGGAGGTATTGTGGTACTGGCCAGGTGGCACAGTAGGTAAGAGTACCAGAGCTAGAATCAGGAAGGCCTATCTTCATGAGTTCAAATCCAAACTCAGATGCTTACTAGTTGTGTGACCCTGGGCAAGTCATTTAACCTTGTTGGCCTCAGTTTCCTCATCTGTAAAATGAGATAGAAGAGATGGCAAACCACTCTGGTATCTTTGCCTAGAAAACCCTAAATGGGGTCATGATGTCACTGGACAGGACTGAAAGACTGGATGACAAAAAAGTTTGGGAAAGGGAATAATGTGTGATAAGGCATCATTGGACTAGATTGTCTCTGAGGGTCCTTTCAACTTAAAAAAATTATGTGAATTGATGTACAAAAAGACTAGTTTTAAATAATTTTGGCAGGGCTGGTAGATTATCTCCATATGTTAATGCAATATGGTGGAGAAATTGAACAAAAATCTCCATATGTAATTTTAAAAATTAGGTCTTGAAAGGAAAAAAAAACAATATATTTTAGAGAAGTTTATCAGATAGTGCCCCATAGTTCATTTCTTCCTTAGGTCTTGTAGAATTTACCAGTGAAATTAGCTTCTTCCATAAACCTTCCAGGAATTAGCACACTTGTCAGAAGCATGTCAGTTTTAATAGATAATGTTTAAGAAGCTGAAACCTTCTGATGGTTTTGCAATATGTTCGCTCCCTTTTACATAAAGTGTCTTACAGCCTCTAAATATATCGTCGCTTTAAAAAAACCCAAGCACTGCATGATTGTCATCCTCCCGTTGCTGAGTTAGGACACAGGGCGGGATCTGGTGGTAATTTGAGAGTAGCAGCAGCTGTATCATTAGTAACAGGACCACAAATGACTGCCGAGAAATATGCTTCCTTGGGTCGTATGTTGTGTGGGTGTGTAGTTTAGTCAGAATGTCTAGCATGTAACTAGCCTACACGTATTACATAAAGTAAAGCCCAGGATGTGGCGGGTAGGTTTGGCTGTTCTTGCAATTGCCAATTACCTCTCAATTGTCAGTATGTGAAAAAAACCTACTAAAGATTTCATTTTTTCTCCTGTTCTAATGTTTGCCATTTTAACCTTGCTAGTAGAAATTCATTGTTGGGAGAAAAGCTTATGGAAATGACTATATACAGGAGTCAGTGGCTCCAACATCTGCAGTTGTCCTTGTACCTAAATATAGGTCTGTGGATGTTAGAGGAGGGTATATGAATGACCTTAAATGGGGTTGCTATTAGAGCTCTGATCTGCAAGCTCTTACATGTGGCTCGTTTCCATTGAAGTTGGCCTTGGGATCAAGTTTGCTCTTCTGGAGTGTGTATGGGTGTTCTGACTGGCTTGAAAGTGTTCATTTCAACTTTATTTATGAATCACTGGGAGAATTTAGATTCAGGAGAATGTACTTGAGAACAGAGAGCTCCTCGCAGACCCCATCATCACCAGAGACCAAATTCTGTTCTGGTGTTTTCTTTTGTGGGGATATATAATTTGCATTGCATTTAAGCACTAAAAGACACCAATAAATAATCTGTCACTGATCTCCCCTATCGTGATGGAGAAGATAGACACACTGCTGCTTTTTCTTCAGTTAAAGATTTAGGGTAGTCATTTGTTTTCAAAATGCGTTCAAAGCCCAGAGTAAAAGTGTAATGCAGACAGTTAATAAGTATTTATTTAACTCATTATATGCCAGGAACTCTGTTGAGGGTTGAGAATACAAAGAAAAGAAGAGAAAACCAAACAATTTCTGTTTCAAGGAATCCACAGTTTAATATAGGAGACAACATGCAAACAACTATGTAGAAACAAGATAAATATAGGATAAGTTAGAGAGAGTCAGCAGAGGTAAAGCACCAGCTTTAAGAGGGATCAGGAAAGGCTTTTCATAGAAGATGGGCTTTTAGCTGGAACTTGAAGGAAGCCAGGAGGCAGAAGTGAGGAGGAAGAGTACTGTCGGTATGGGCACAGTCAATGAAAATGCCTGGAGTCTGGAGATGGAATGCAATGTATGATTAATTGTAAATTAAGTGAACACAGAGTATAAACTCAAGTGTGTTCTGCTGCATGAGAATGACAACAGAATCATGGGGCAAAAACAGAAACTTTTTTTTCTACTGAAGGTAACCATCCCAAAGGAAAAAAAAAGACACAGATGAGTAAAACTCAACTTTGAATTGTTGGGGTTTTTTCCCTTAAAATCAAGCATGGGGAGTCTAAAATACTAGTAAATAAATGCAACTATGGACTTTAGCTCCATATGAGACCTAAATTCTATATTATGCCTATGTATGAAGGAAAAAAGGAGAGAAGAAGGGAAACAGAAGGGAGGGAAGAATGGAAAAGAGACAGAAATAGAAGTATAGAGAGGAGGTGAAAGACAGGAGTAGGGATGGAGAGGGTAAGAAGGTTATGGGGAAGGCAATGAGGCTGGGAGGGAAGAGAAGGGAAAGGAAGACAGAAGAAAGAAGAGTTTAGGTTCTGAGGAAAGTGTGCCCAGTGAAACTTTCTCTGTTGTACCTTGCAATTCACTTAAGCTATGGATGTTGAAGTAAATAATTTTCTACTGGCACTGCTGTGAATTAATAAATAGCCTTTCTACTTCCTGATCTTCTTCTCCCCACCCCTCACCCCAGATGGCAAAATGGATTTTGGAAATAAAGGTTTCTTGTCTACATTGTGGTTTAGGGAATGGAGTCAGCCTCAAATCCAGGAACATTTGGGTTCAAGTTTGGTCTCTGACACTTAACTAATCACTCTGTAGGCAACAATCTCTCTCTCTCCCTCTCTCCCTCTCTCCCTCTCTCCCTCTCTCTTCCCCTCTCTTTCCCTCTCCCTCCCTCTCGTTCTCTCCTTCTCTCTCTCTCCTTCCTTCTCTTTCCCCCTCACCGCCTGCCCCCATCTGTCTCTCTCTCTCTTATTGGGGTTAACTGACTTACCCAGGGTCATACAGCTAGTAAGTGTCTGAGGTCAGATTTGAACTCAGGTCCTTCTAACTCCAGAGCTGGTGCTCTAACCACCTCACTGCCCCAGGCAACTCTTTTCTAAATATGTGTGTGTGTGTATTATCATATGTATATGTATATATATAATATATATATACACATACATATATATAGATACATATATATTATATATATATATTTTAATTCATGGAATAAAACAAGCATTTCCATAACATAATACAATAAAAATGACTGCATATCTACCATGCACAACTCACTATTCCTATCAAATATATAACAAAATTATCATGTAAATTTCTTTCTTTTCTTCCCTCTTTACCCCTCCCCCTCCCAGAGATAGCTACCATTATACATACAGAGACACATATGTATGTATGTATATATGTATACAAAATCATTCTATACATCTTTTTCTCAGTTCTTTCTCTTGATGCAGATAGTGTCTTTCTTCATATGTCCTTTATAGTTAATTCGGGTATTTATAACTTAGTGCTCTTTAAAGGGGTTGAGGAGGTGTGACCCCTCTTGACAAAGAGAGTTTCCTCACCTGGGAGTTTCCTGTGTCAGTGGAAAGCCCAGGTCTGGTCCCTGTCTCTGTAGCTAAGGAAGATTAACCTAGCTTTGCTACTTAGTGTGGATCCTTAGAGGTGTCAGTCAGTCTCCTTAGCTTCTAGCCTGGAAGTCCTCTCCACGCTGGACAGCTGACAGCTTTATCTTTGTTCTTGGTGAGATGAGGGCAGCTTGTTTCATTCCCTGCAGCTGGAAGGTTAGCGCTTGTGGGCTTTACCACTCAGTACTTGCTTCAAGGTTGTAAGAAAAAAAGCCAAAGGCAAGAGGTGCCCCAGCCCTGGGATTAGATTTCATGAAATTGATAAGGAAGCGCTCTAGTGTAGGGCTGAAAACCTCATTAGTTTCCTCTCCAGGCTATCAGATGTATTGCGTAAGTATTGTTTGTTTAGTTTTCACTAATGTTAAAATAACACTGACTGGCCTTTTTCTTCAACTTGGACTCTTGACTTTCTCCCTGTGATGTTTTTTTTTTTGGTGCCACCATAAAGATGCTCCAAAGAGATCCAAGGAGGCCAAAGGTATAAGAGAAGACCTTTGGAGTAACAGTACATCAGCCAATATGCATGAAATACCTTCTATGGGCCATGCCCTGTTCTGTGCTCTAGGGACACAAATACAAAGAATGAAAATGCATATTTTCAAGAAGCTTATATTCTTTTTTTTTTTTTTTTACTATTTTAAAAGTTTTATTTCTCTTTTGAACTTTTCTGAAGGTTCTTGATATTTTATTATTTAATATTTTAGTTTTCACCATTGATTTCCACAAGATTTTGAGTTACAAATTTTCTCCCCATTTCTGCCCTCCCCCCACTCCAAGATGGCATGTATTCTTATTGCCCCGTTCCCCAGTCAGTCCTCCCTTCTGTCACCCCACTCCCTCTCCATCCCCTTTCCCCTTACTTTCTTGTAGAGCACGATAGATTTCTATGCCTCATTCCCTATATGTCTTATTTCCCAATTGCATGTAAAAACAACTTTTTTTGAACATCTACTTTTAAAACTTTGAGTTCCAAATTCTCTCCCCTCTTCCCTTGCCACCCACCCTTCCTAAAAAGGCAAGCAATTCAATGTAGGCCACACATGTATCATTACACAAAACATTTCCATAACAGTCATGTTGTGAAAGACTAACTATATTTCCCTCCATCCTATCCTGTCCTCCTTTATTCAATTTTCTCCCTTAACTCTCTCCCTTTTTCAAAAGTATTTGATTTTATTATCTCCTCCCCTATCTTCTCTCCCTTCGGTCATCCCCCTTTTTTATCCCTTTCCCCCTACTTTCCTGTGGGGTATGATACCCAGTTAAGTGTGTATGTTATTCCCTCCTCAAGTCAAATCTGATGAGAGCAAGATTCACTCATTCCCCCTCACCTGCCCCCTCTTCCCTTCCAATAGAACCGCTTTTTTCTTGCCATTTTTATGCGAGATAATTTACCCCATTCTGTCTCTCCCTCTCTCAATATATTCCTCTCTCACACTTTAATTTTATCTTTTTAGATGTCATCCCTTCATATTCAACTCACCCTGTGCCCTCTGTCTGTATATATGTATATTCTCTTCAACTACCCTAATGCTGAGAAAGGTCTCATGAATTACACACATCATCTTTCCACATAGGAATGTAAACAAAACAGTTCAACTTTAGTAATTCCCTTATGATTTCTCTTTCCTGTTTACTTTTCATGCTTTTCTTGATTCTTGTATTTGAAAGTCAAATTTTCTACTCAGCTCTGGTCTTTTCATTGAGAAAGCTTGAAAGTCCTCTATTTTATTGAAAATCCATATTTTGACTTAGAGCATTATACTCAGTTTTGCTGGGTAGGTGATTCTTGGTTTTAATCCTAGCTCCTTTGGACCTCAAGAATATCATATTCCCAGTCTTTAGATCCCTTAATGTAGAAGCTGCTAGATCTTGTGTTATCCTAATTGTGTTTCCCACGATACTCAAATAGTTTCTTTCTGGCTGCTTGCAGTATTTTCTCCTTGATCTGGGAGTTCTGGAATTTGGCAAAAATATTCCTAGGAGTTTTCTTTTTGGGATCTTTTTGAGGAGGTGATCTGTGGATTCTTTCAATTTCTATGTTACCCTCTGGCTCTAGAATATCAGGGCAGTTCTCCTTGATAATTTCTTGAAAGATGATATCTAGGCTCTTTTTTTGATCACGGTTTTCAGGTAGTCCAATAATTTTTAAATTCTCTCTCCTGGATCTATTTTCCAGGTCAGTGGTTTTTCCAATGAGATATTTCACATTGTCTTCTATTTTTTCATTCCTTTGGTTCTGTTTGATAATATCTTGATTTCTCATCAAGTCACTTACTTCCTCTTGCTCCAGTCTAATTTTTAAGGTGGTA
>JAQQSZ010004602.1:0-14108 GCA_028646595.1 Phalanger gymnotis | reverse complement strand
AGGGTTATACATAATGATACACATGTGGCCCATGTTGAATTGCTTTACTTCTTAGGGAAGGTGGATGGGAAGGGAAGAGGGGAGAGAGTTTGGAACTCAAGGTCTTAAAAAAATAGATGTTCAAAAGTAAAAAAGTTTTTTTTTTTCATGCAACTAGAAAGTAAGATGCACAGGCAATGGGGCATAGAAATTTATCTTGCCCTACAAGAAAGGAAGGGAAAGGGGGATGGGAGGGGAATGGGGTGATGGAGGGGAGGGCAGACTGGGGAACAGGGCAACCAGAGTGTACGCCATCTTGGAGTGGGGGGGAGGAAATGGGGAGAAAATTTGTAATTCAAACGCCTGTGAAAATCAATGCTGAAAACCAAACATATTAAAAATAAATTTAAAAAAGGTACTTGAAAACATTTTTCAATAAATCTTTAATATAAAGGTGATTGTGTTAATTTAGTTAATTATAGAAAATAGCACTTTACTGGAGGAAAGATCTACAGGTCATTTAGTTCATCTTCTCTCAATGCAAAATTCATCCACGTATTATCTTTTTGAATATTTTTTGTAAGCTTAGACTTAAGTTTTTAGGGTTTAAAGAATAGTAGTGCATTGACTGAGATGAGAGCTTGGCAGATCTATGAAGGGAAAACACAGATGAATTTAAAGTGTGACCTTCATTATTGAATCACTTTATACAGATTAATTTGCTCATGACTGGGATGTTCAGAGTCGAAGTGACTTCCAAGTCTTACTCCCTTGGCACAGGCTTGTGTGAAAAAAAAAAAAAAAACTAGGAATTTTGATGGTGTGGTTTACTGGATGAGTCATTGTTCTGTAAATGAAGGGCCCTGGGAACTAATCCTGATTTTCTTATTTCTTTGCTGCAGATCATCGAGTAAATGGGTTGTTCTCCTTGTATGCTTAATGTATCATCAATCATCTTCATTTATTTAAAAATTGTAATATTAGGATGAGAAAATCTCTGTCAATGAGCATTTGTTAATCTTCTTCTATGTACAAATAACTACTAGGTTTTGAGGATAGAATAAAGAAATGAAATAGCTTTTGCTCTCAAGGACCTTTCTTTTGGAATAAACATGATGTATGAGTATTTACAAGCTATATTTATAGTAAGTAAATGGTAATTTCTAGAAGAAGGCACAAGCAGTTGGGGGGAATTAAGAAAGGTCTCAGGGAGGAGGTATTGCTTAAGATGAACTTTAAAGAAATTTGACATTCTAAGAAGCAGAGGTGAGGAAGGAGTGCATTCTACACGTGGATACAGGAGATAGGATCTCCCATGTAAAATATCAAGCCAGTCAGTTTGAATTGCAATAGTAAAATATCATTCATTAAATGTCACTATTATTGTAATTTATTCCTTGAGCCCATTTCTCTCCCCCTTGTTAGGACTGTTTAACTGCTGGAAGAAATATTATGTGCACTGTATTTTGGCATCTTTCCCTTAGGTGGCTACTTGGTAGATAATGACAGAATTTCTTTTTCTTCTCTCCCTCACATTCCCTATGTTTCCAGCCAGATGTTTTCAGTTCATATCATCTCTTCTAGGCCAGGCTCTCATAGGTCAGGCTTTCATCTTCCTAAGAGAGGAACGAAGATAGATGAGCCTAGGGAGCAAGTTCCTTCAGTATCTGTCAGTGCTAGGACAAAGTGAATAAGAGTATAGGATAAGATGTAATTTTCACCTGCCCTTCCATCCACTCAAACTACCTCTATAGCCCCCATCCTTTGCACAGCTAAGCTACATGGAAGTAAGCTACATTGCTTTCCTACATTGTCGCTTACTTTTCATCCCTTTGAAGAATTTGACCTAACCATTCAAATAAAACTTTTCTCTCTAAAGTTACCAACCAGTCCTCATCACTTTTGACCTCTCTATAGATGGTAACTATCTTTTCTTTCTAGTTCTTTCTAGTCTTTCTTGAGTTTTCATAATTCTCTCTTGGTTTTGCTTCTTTCCTCTCATACCAGTTCTCGGTCTTATTGGCTGGATCATCGTGCATGCTTTCCTTCTAACTGTGGTTGTTCCCCAAGTCTCTGGGGATCACATTAAAGAAGAAAAGGGAAGGAAGGAAATAAACATTTATTAAGCACTCACTGTGTACTAGGCACTGTGCTATATGCTAGGGATACATATGTAAGCAAAAAGAAGATAGTATTTGCCTTCAAAGAGTTAACATTTTGATAAGAAGGAGGACCATACACAAAGGGGAGTTGAAAAGAGGGTATGTGATGTATATGTGTATATTTAGGTAGGAGGATATAGAAACAACCACACTGGCACACTCAGGATGGCTGCTATCATGGGTTCTTTAATCTGTTTTTAAATGGAAACAACTTTAAAAGGGTCAACAATCTTCTTTAATTACCTTTACTAGTTTAGGGGAAAAGTTTGCATCCTAAACATCAGAGAAAATATAAGCAGAGAAAACATAGAGAAAATACAAGCAGAGAAATTAGACCAACAGACAGGGCTCTGACTTCGTTATTCAAAGCAATATTGCTATACACTTTATATACACCACTGGATTGAGAGCCATTACATCTGAGCAGTCAAGCAGTTCTGAACATATGGCTACTCAAAATTTAGAACAGGGAATCATAAGGTCCTTCTCATAAGGGAGCCCCCAAAACAAAATACCAACTCAGAGTACATATATATATATATATATATATATATATATATATGTTTCTTAGAGCCAGAAGGCATCACAACCCTCATGACTGAGTGCTTAATTAGAAATTAGCAAAAGGTGTGAAAACCTTCCTATAAGCAAGCCTCCCCTAAGCAAACTTTCCTTAATCCTTATTAGGTTTCGCATAAGGGCTATTAATGGGCAGGGAAGATCTTACATCTCATTAACATTACAGAGGAGAAAGCATGGTTTCGAAGTCTAGAAATTCAAGAACAGGGCCAAGAAGAGAATAAAGGCGGGGCGGCATGGAGCCATCCACAAAATGAAGGCTTCAGGAGGAACTAACCCCAATGAATTCAATGATCATTTTATGTATATTATTTCCAGATCTACTGAGCCAGCTCAGTTCTTTGTGGAGCTCTAACTCGACATCCCCAAATTCTTAGTTGATATCTCCAACTGGATATCCCTTGGGACAACTCAATCTGAAGATGACCAAAATGGAATTCATTATTTTTCCTCCTTAATTCATACTTCTTCAAGAAGTGTCTTTCTGTTGAGGAAACTGCCAGCCTTCTAATCATTCAGCTTCTCAGATTCAGAATTAATCTGGACTCTTCTCTGTCTCTCTCCACCCCCTCCATCTACTATTTCATTTCCTGTCTTCTCAACTTTCATAGGATTTCCTTCATGCCTGAAATCTTTTACTTCTTTGCTTGTATGTCTTATAGTAGCTTCCTTAAAGGCTGACCTCCTGTGCCAGTACCTCCCAAATGCATCGCTTTCTGAGCCTTCAAATTTGTAATTCTATCTCTCTCCTCTAATAATTGTTTATATTCTTCTTTGTATAAATGTTGTATATCTATGCATAATAAAAGTAAGCACTTTGAGGCCAAAGACTAGTTTTCATTTTGTCTTTGCATCTCTAGCACTTAAATAGAGACTTGTAGCAGTCATTTAAGTAATTTTGAATTGGACAGATTGCATAGCATTGGAATAAAGTTGATTGGAGAGGATTTGACAGAAGGGGAAAGAGAAGGGATGTCTAGGAGCCAATGGTTGACTAAATTCACTAGAGCAGTGCAGACAATTCAGAAAGGTTCCATAAGCTGACAACAAGAAAGATGAGTGGAAGGCCCAGGGATTATATGACAAATATTCCATAATTCTGCCTCGTGAATCACCAAATGCCACTATACAGTAGACTTTCACATACAGTGCTTTCTTAGTTTAACCCCAACTACTGAGATAACTAATTCTACTTTATTGACTGTCCTCTAATACCTTCAATTTCTCTACATTTGTTTTATTTCAGCTACCAGAGCAATTCCACGTGCTCTTTCCTTCTGAAAAAGTTCTTGGAATGTTAGTACTTAATGTTAGAGCACTGAGAAGAATCTCTATTATTTCATTCAGTCTATAAAACCACAAAATCCATTTTGTTTTATAACCTGAAAGTTATTTTATGAATAGAATAGAATGTTGACCTAAATTGATGTGCTTGTCATTGCAGCCTATTCCTAGTAAATATACTGTCTGGAATATTTTTTCTAAGAGTTTTAGGTTCTTACTTACAATACATTGTTGATTGCTTTTGCTAACTCATAGGCAAGGTGTAACTGTTGATGCTATATTTGTCACATAATGAACCAACCTTGTTAACAATTATCCCATGCCCTTCTTGGGAATCCATTTGAAAATGTTATAGAAGTATTACTACTGAGAGATTTATTTTGGCAGATCAATCTCCAGAATTATTATTTAATTCATAACACTGGGGCTATTTAGATGAGTCACACTAAAGCAGACCCTTTTCTGCATCAAAGTAGAATTAATAAGGGATATATCTTGCAGAATAGGAACGGTAATGGGCATGTTATCAAATGACATCTTTAATGTCTGCACCATGACTTAGTGCTGCCATTGGAATAAGCTATCATTCAAAAGAAGCTTTTCATTAAGACTCTTACTCTGGGCCTTTGTTTGGAAGAACACTGATGTTTAAAAGGCAGGTCTTTGTTCTAAGGAAAAGGGTAGAGTCATTAAAGGCATTGTAGAAGTTCCCATTAATAATCTGATATACTCTACTCCTTTTTTCAGTCCTGGACCTATTTCATTGATCCACAATATCTGTCTAAAATTTATATCCTCGTGAACTATTTCTGCATGTTCTCAATCCAGCTGCATTTTATATAATAGGGGCAATATGCATTTTTTCATCCAATTTGTTTTTCCTTTGTGGATAGTTAGCCTTAACACTCTTTTGAGCGATCATGGATGTGATTCAGGAGGCTCTGCAGTATAATAGGACTTAACATGATTGGTTTAATATCATATTCAAAAAGTAGAATCTGGAAGATGGTATCATACATAGGAAATCCTTCTTCCATTTGGTGTTTATACTGGGCATTCCCTATACAGTAGCATATACCTTTAGTGAGCATATGTTTCTCAATATTTATTCCTTGTTTAATGTTAATAAGCAGAGAATACTTTAAAATGTATCTCTATAGTTAAAGCTTCCAGAGGATCATGTATGATTTTGTCCTGTACATAGAAGACATCTAGTTAGAAGAGAGTCTTTAGGGTAATGTTTTGTTCTACCGAATCAGTTGTTTCTTTGATGATCAATAAAGAATAACCATAACAGTACCTTGTATTCTCCACACCTTTTTGTGAATATGTGACTGTAAAATTGTGGTCTCCTGAAGAACATTGCTTACCAAAACTTGCCTATTCTCTCATGACATCACCAAAGGCTCCTTCTATGTACATGTAGATTACTCTTATAAAAATTCTGGAGCAATGGGAAAACTATCATAAGGAGAAGCCATGCTTTGTATTTTCTAAATTGTCTTAAAGATATTCAAAAAAGGTCTGAGATTTTTTCCAAATGTTTCATATTCTTACCTCTTTGAGGTACTCTAGGTTTCATGTTGCTAGACTCTATTCCAGCTGCTTTTCCTGTCCTTGTTTTCATTTTTAATATTTTTACTTCTTCATAAGGCATGTTGGGTACTGGGACTTAAAGGTGAAGTATGTTGGCTGTCCCAAAAGCATAGCTCTAATTTTACCTTTTACACAAGCCCTTTCCTGAATGTCCTGATTACTAGTGATATCACTGACTCCATATTACCCTACAGTTATATTGCATATATTGTATATATGTAAGTTCCATATGTACTCATACTTGTATATATTTATGTCAATAGAACTTAAACCCCCTGAAGTCAGAAATAGATTCATTTCTGCTTTAATACCTCCAATGACTAGTACAATGCCTGGCTCATAGTAGAAGGAGTGATGGGCCTAGAGTTAAGAAAACTTGAGTTTAAATCCAGCTCCAGAAATTTCCTAGCTGTGTAAACCTGGGCAAGTCACTTCTCTTTGTTTCAGTTTCCTTAACTGTAAAATGAGGATAGTAATATCACCCACTTCCCAGGGTTGTTGTGAGGATGAAATGAGAAGATTTGTAAAGCATTAAGCACAGTGCCAGGCACATTGTAAGTGGAATATAAATGCTAGCTATCATCATCACCATCATCATCATCATCATTATTACTGACAAATTGGATGAAAAATAATATTATACAATATTCATCTAAAGTAATCATTTGGGTGGAGCCAAGATGGCGGAGTGCAAGCAGGGACTTCCTTGAGCTCTCCTCGCAAATCCCTCCAAACACAAATTCTAGAGCTATAGAGCCCAAAAATTGACAGAGTGAAATAAGTCTCCAACCCAAGACTGCCTGGATGGTTGCAGGGAAAGGTCTATCACACCAGGCTGGGAGTGGAGTGCAGTCCAGCTTAGGCCACACTGGCACAGAGCGGGCTACTGCAGAGGAGGCAGAGCAGGTCTCAGGGCCCTGAATCACTGAGTTGTGGCAGTTCCCAGACTTCTCAACCCACAAATGCCAAAGACAACTTAGCAGGTTGGTGGGAAAACTCTGTTGGACCTGGGTGAGAGAAGGACACTGTCTGGCCCCAGGCCTGGGGTGGCAGAGGTGGCTGCAGCAGCTGCAGTGACAGCAGCAGTGGTGGTGGTGGTGGCAGCTGCTTCCAGAGCTCCAGGCCCACAGACAGTGGGGGGAATCAAGAGGCTGATCAGAGCAAGAGTGCAGGGGTCTCTTTGCTAGTCCTGAGGCAGGATTCTCTTGCTTTGCCCTGCTTGGATCTGGGTCTCAATCCTGGGTGGCGGTTCTGGGGTGAGGAATAGAGCTGGTGTGGCAGAGCTTGTGCTGGCTGTGAAGAGGGAGGACTTTCAGCAGTTAAAAGGCAGAAAAGTGCTTGAAGTCATTTACAGAACAGAGCACAGGCCAGGATAGGACTAAACACCTCTCCTTGGAGCATACCACCTCAGAACAACTGAAAATTTACAAGTGCCGACAAGTAGCTATGCAAATAGCAGCACAAAACCCCTGAAGCTTAGGACAGAGCATTCTCCACTCTGGAAGCAGTCATACCTTGACAAAAAGCTCAAAAGTCAGGTAAATGTCTGGGAAAATGAACAGACAGCATAAAAAACAAACAAACCTTGGACTATGGAATCTTTCTTTTGTGACAAAAAAGATCAAAACACAGCCAGAAGAATACAAAGTCAAAGCTCCTACATCAAAAGCCTCCAAGAAAAATATGAATTAGTCTCAAGCTATGGAAGAGCTGAAAAAGGATGTGGAAAATAAAGTTAGAGAAGTAGAGGAAAATTTGGGAAGAGAAATGAGAGTGAAGCAAGAAAATCATGAAAAATGAGCCAACAGCTTACTAAAGGAGACCCAAAATAATACTGAAGAAAATAACACCTTAAAAAAATAGACTAACCCAAATGGCAAAAGACCTCCAAAAAGCCAATGAGGAGAAGAGTGCCTTAAAAAGCAAAATTCACCAAATGGAAGAGGAGGTCCAAAAGCTCACTGAAGAAAATAATTCCTTTAAGATTATAATGGAGCAAATGGAAGCTAATGACTTTATGAGAAATCAAGAAGTTCTAAAATAGAACCAAAAGAATGAAAAAAAAAAAGATGATGTGAAATATCTTTGGAAAAACCACTGACCTGGGAAATAGATGCGGAAGAGATCATTTAAAAATTGTTGGACTACTTGAAAGCCATGATCAAAAAAAAAAAGAGGCTAGACATCATTTTTCAAGAAATTATCAAGGAAAACTGTCCTGATATTCTAGAACCAGAGGGTAAAATAGAAAGTGAAAGAATGTGCCTATCATATCTTGAAAAAGATCTGAAAAGGAAAACTCCTAGGAATGTTATAGCCAAATTCCAGAGTTCCCAGGTCAAGGAGAAAATATTGCAAGCATCCAGAAAAAAAACAATTCAAGTACTGTGGAAACACAATCAGGATAACATAAGATCTAGCAGCTTCTGCAATAAGGGATAAAAGGGCTTAGAATATGATATTGCAGAGGTCCAAGGAGCTAGGATTAAAACCAAGAATCACCTACCCAGCAACACTGAGTATAATACTTTAGGACAAATATGAATTTTCAATGAAATAGAGGAATTTCAAGCATTCTTGGTAAAATGAGAAGCATGAAAAGGTAAACAGGAAAAAGAAGTCATAAGAGACTTACTAAAGTTGAACTGTTTACATTCCTAGATGGAAAGATGATATTTGTAACTCATGAGACTTTTCTCAGTATTAGGATATATATATGTATGTATATATATACATATATATGTGTATATATATATACTTACATATGTATGTGTATATATATGTACATATATACATATATATATGTATATAGACAGAGGGCACAGGGTGAGTTAAATATGAAGGGATGATATCTAAAAAAGTAAAATTAAAGAGGAAGATATTGGGAAAAGGAGAAAGGGAAAGATAGAATAGGGTAAATTATCTCACACAAAAAAGGCAAGAAAAAGCTGTTATAACGTAAGTGAAGAGAGGAGAGGTGAAAGGGAAGGAGTAAACCTTCCTCTAATCGAATTTGGCTTTAGGAGGGAATAATATACACACTCAACTGGGAATCTTATCCTACAGGAAAGTAGAAGGGAAGGGGAGAATGATAGAAAGGTGGGCAGATTGGGGGAGGGGTTAGTCAAAAGTAAACACTTTTGAAAAGAGGCAGAGTCAAAGGAGAAAATTGAATAAATGGTGGATGGGATATGATGGAAGGAAATATAGTTAGTCTTTCACAACATGACTATTATGGAAGTGTTTTCATAACTATACGTGTATAGCCTATATTGGATTGTTTGCCTTCTCAAGGAGGGTGTTTGGGGAGGGAAGAATGGAGAGAATTTGGAACTCAAAGTTCTAAAAACAAATGTTAAAAATTGCTTTTAGATGCAACTCGGAAAGAAGATATATAGGAAATGGGATATTGAAATCTATCTGCCCCTACAAGAAAGTAAGGGGGAAAGGTATAAGGAGGGAGAGTGGGGTGATAGAAGGAAGGGAAGACTGGGGAAAGGGTCGATCAGAATACATGTCATCTTGGGGTGGGGGAAGGATAGGGGAGGATGGGGAGAAAATTTGTAACTCAAAATTTTGCGGAAATGAATGTTGAAAACTAAAAATAAATTAATCTTAAAAAATAAAGTAAGCATTGATAATAATAATTTTAAACATGTTACAAAGAGAATATAGCTTAAATCATATAAGTAAAGATTCTGTGATTTCTAACTGAGAAAAGGTAACAAGACCTAATAATCAGATTCCTAAAAGTCCTAGAAAGCATATCTTGTACTTTGTACCAGTACTCATTTTCATTTTCAAAGGTTCCCTCAATGTACAGCTGGAAGCCATGTGTCTCCCTTCTACATGATATTCTGGCAAGTTTCCATCAATCAGCACTGATCTCAGGCAAACACAGGATACTCAAATTCCCAAGCACAGGGAACACAGGAGTGTCTCCTAGTCAAGACTTAGGAACAGATTTGGGAGACGTGCAAAGTTCAATAGCAGGTATTTACCAAAGCTGGGGGATGCACATACCCAGTACTCAGCATAGTACTTAGTAAAAAAAATTGACCTACTGGGTGACACATGTAATTATCAAATTATTCCACTCAACTATTTATCTTATTATGGAAAAACATACACACGAAAACATAGCGACCACTTAGACACAGAATGTGGTGTTAACTGATAGGCCAAAATTAACACAGGTAGCAGAGAATCGATCCATACTTAATTGTATCTCAGTCTCACAGGCTGCATTGAGTATACGATCAAATGCTATGGATATTGACTTATGACTTATGCATAAATTGGATTTAAGGGAGGCAGAGTTGCATAAAGTCATCAGCCTCACTCTCTTCCAGAGTCACTGAAGTCCAGTGCCAGGACAAAAGTGAAGACAACTGGTTATGGCTCAGGATGTAGTGGATGAACTTGGCATCTTCCATGTCTAACCAAACTCCAAGTGTTCCATAGCACCTGCTCCAGCTGCCTTCATGGCTTTGGGACAAATTGTTGTCATCCACCCATTCCACCAAGTGGAGTCTTCACGTGTTTGGGGTAGACGTTCCCTTAACTCAACAATGGGTTGGAGGCCCGTCAGTCACCTTCACCCTGGATTAGCTCATCTACCACAATGCTTTATTAGGATGTGGTCGCAATGTATGCTACAGCTTTGAGGAGCTCCACGTGAGAGCTGGGTGGATTAGGCAGACACCAAAGGTGGAAAGCAGCACTGAAAAGGGGTCAGAAACCTTCACACTGGAAGTACTAAGCTTCCCTGAACCCCCTATACCCTAACTCTTTTAAGCAGAGCTCCCAGGAAGAAAGATCACAAACACATAGGGTCCTCACTTTTAAATTATCTTACGTGGTTTCAAAAGATGGAGGGCATATATATGGCACACTTAAAAAAATTTTTAATGACACAAAACTGGGAGGAATAGCTAAGACACTAAAAGACAGTCAGTATCAAAAAGAGCTTGATAGGCTGGAGCATTGGATTGAATTGAATAAGGTCAAATTTTGGAATAGTTAATAGACTGGTGCTTTTATTGGTGGAAGCTCCCTATCTATACCAGTGTGGGTTAGCAGTTTCTATGAAATTTATGATCTTAAAAATTTACGTAGAGAATCTAGATATTAAGCAATTTACCTAGGTTCATAGGCAATATTCACAGGAGTACTTGAACCCAAGTCTTCCTGGCTTTGAAACTGGTTCTCCATCTATTATGACACATTAAATTTAATAAGAATGTCCTTGGTTAATAATAACAAATGCATGACTGGCTATCCTCCTTTTATATTCATTCAAGTTGTTCAAGATACATTTTAACACATCACAGTGTGCTTACATCGAACATTTGTCCTTCCATTGCTCTTTGGGTCAACTTATACTCTGATTCTTCTGAGATCATAGAGTGCTGTGACTGAGAATCATACAATATCACCAAGAGAATAGTGACATTTAAGACATGGGTTTTTGTGTCAGGGAGCATCTTGGGGTCACTAAAAAGATTGCGTGTTTTTCCCTTCATATTCAAATCTGACTTTACAATCCTAATACAGTTTATGTGAAGTTTCAGATGTTCTCACATATGCTTTGAGGTCTGTGACTATTTTCCTTGTGTTCTGTATAAATAGGCCTTCTCCTTATCATTTTAGTGTTCTTTAAAGTTATGTTTACATGACACCAAAATAATGGGCCAATTCAGCCGTCTACTTTTTAAAGGTCTAATTCAATAGAATTGTGCTGATGAAAGATTTTACTTTGGATATAGTTAGGTGCACATACATGAACACAATGTAGATCTTATTAAGATTGTGTTTAATAGTAAGGGCAGCTAGGTGGCACAATGGATAGAGTACCAGACCTGAAGTCAGAAAGATTCGTCTTTCTGAGTTCAAATCTGGCCTCAGACACTTATTAGCTGTGTGACCCTGGGCAAGTCACTAAGTTCCTCGTCTGTAAAATGAACTGGAGAAGGAAATGGCAAACCACTCCAGTATCTTTGCCAAAAAACAAAACAAAGCAAAAACACATAGGGTCAGAAAGAGTCAAACATGACTCGGAGGGCAGAACAGCAACAATTCTGGTGTTACTAATTCTGCCCTGGCTTCAGACATTCAAGGGCTGATTAGGCTTCATAGTAGTGTTCTAGGCTAGCCCTCACTCAAGATAGTCCCTTGTTCATGATGTGGGAACAAAAGTCAACATTGTTTGATGTGGGAACAAAATTCAACAATTCATAAAATGTTATATACATATCCATAACAGAAGGATAGTCAACAAGGATTTAAAGTGAGAAAATCTTAAGCTGTTTTCAGCTGAGTAAATCTCTCTTGCCTATTATTTTTCATCAACCAAGCATCAGAGTGGCTGTTTTGGACTCAGGTGACTAGGAAGTGATATCAACAGTCTGAGCCTTTGGTCCACTGAGCCAGTTAAGTCCTTGATATTTTTCAACATATTTAAAGGATAAAACAGCCTAACTTGTATAGGAATGCAAGTTAAGATATTACTCCCACCATAGCTTATTAACCCTTACTTAAGGAGACCCAACAAAATGAGGTTAGGCTAAATGCACCTTTTGGTGAATTCTATATAAATTAGACTTAATAGGGAGATTGAGCTTTCTTGATGTGATGAGTGTTTTATTTCTATGTAAACTGCTGGGTGTTTTAATTTTTTAATCAATTATCGCATATGCCTGTGGATGAGGACATAAAAAGGTACACCCATCATTATCCTTGCTGAGTGTTTGCATTTAGTAAAGGAAACTTTTTTACTATATGTCTTGCTGACTCAGTCTCTCCAAATCCTGCTGGTCAATGTTCAGGACTTTATGATAAATGAGAGTATAATAAGAATATGTCTAACTGTATGACACTAGGCAAGTCATTTAACTTTTCTATGCTTTGGTTCCCTCATCAATAAATGAAAAAGTTAGACCTCATGACCTTTAGTCTCCTTCATCTCTAAATCCATAATGCTATGATTGTATACTGAGTTCAAGACATTAGACTCAGAAGAACTCTTTACTGCAGTCTCCAATGGAGACTTTATCATACTATAACTCAATAAAGCACTTGGGATGTTGAGTATACAATCAAGCAGCTGCTTTATTTAAATGGTATTTCAAAGGCGCAAATGACAGAGGCTCTCCTCAGCCTTCTATTTTTGGCAATGGCCCTCTAAGTGACTGAGGTAGTGACCTATAGGGAGGAGGAATTGCACTCTGTAAAGTCTGAGGAGCTCTTGAGGTGCAGATGAAACAATAGTACATGCTCTTCCTAGAGGCACTATCTAGATTAAATGATTTCCCATTTGAGATCTTGCATCTGTACCTCAGATCCTGCCCTTCTGAGGAAGTGCCTGATTGGTTGTTGCTGGCAATGCAGTATTTAAATCGATTCTTGGCCTGCTTCCCCAGGTAACTGAAAGAAAATCTGTTTGTGACTGCCAAGCCACTTTGAAAAAGCATGAAGAAGAAGACAGGTTCTAAATAGATTGGAGAAGAAAAAAAAGGTTGATCTATTTTAAAAGAAAAAAATGGGTGAGATAGAGTCCTTGGTCTAGTATTAAAGGACCTTCACTCGGGGTTCCAACTTACCTTTCTAGTTCACATCATTCTCCTTTGTGCACTCCTGTCATTGTGCAGTTTTATAGGCCATTTTCCATGCCTCTGACATACTTTCTCCTTATCTCTGCCTTATACTCTTCTTATTTTCTGGAATAAGCTCATTTGTCAGAAAATCTCAGCTGATGTCATTTTCTCCCTCTTCAAATATTTTGAGAGCATACTGTCTCTGTGTCTTTTATGTCCTCACACCTTTTTTGGGGGGCATACTTTTAAATGTTTAACAACTGGCTTGAGGGGGGGATTCTGCATGATAAACTTTTAAGTATGTGTACATTAATTAGTACATTATCTCTATTACTAACATTTTCTCCACCACTTTCTTAAATCTAGACAGCCTGCAAAACAATAAATTGAGCCCCAACTTGTAGCACTGTCTGATTTTTATGGTATAAATGTTCACATTGAAAATTTAACAATCACCTCTCAAGAAGCTGATTTGAAGTGGCTCCCATACATCCCTGCAGCTTTATTTTAACTTATCTCTATAAAAGCTCCATTAAACCCTACCAATAAAACATGAGCATTTCAGGTTGCAAAGAGTTTCCTTTTTAAAAAATTTGTATCACCAAATTCCTAACATTACATCTTGTGAGTGATAAGGATAGGAACTGGACCTGAGACTTCGCTGGTATAAGAAAACTCCTAGAGAAGGAAGCTCCTTTCACCAATTCAGATTAACACATTCCCTGAAATTTATAGTTTTTGAGATTTACTTAGAGCAGGAGTGGGGAACCTGGGGCCTAGAGGCCACATGTGGCCTCCTAGGTCCTTGGGTGCAGCCCTTTGACTGAGTCCAAGTTTTACACAACAACTCCTTTTATTAAGGAGATTTTTTTTCTGTGAAGTTTGGTTTCAGTTAAAGGGCCACATTTGAGGA
>JAQQSZ010004601.1:0-14108 GCA_028646595.1 Phalanger gymnotis | reverse complement strand
TCGGCTGGGGGCTGGGAGTTCTGTTCGGGACAGACCTTACCCCGAGACCATCCAGGCTGTCCTGGGCTGGAGTCCTGCTTCCCTCTGCCCCTTTGTGGGTTCTGTAGTTCTAGAATTGGTTCAGAGCCATTTTTTCATAGGTTTTTGGAGGGACTTGGAGGGGAGCTCACGCCGGTTACTGCTTTCCAGTCGCCATCTTCTTCATGCTTCTTTTGATTCTTGTATTTGAAAGTCAAATTTTCTCTTCAGCTCTGGTCTTTTATGAAGAATGCTTAAAAATCCTCTTTTTCATTGAATGTCCTTTTTTCCCCTGCAGTGTTAAACTCAGTATTGACGGGTATGTGATTTTTGGTTTTAATCCTATCTCCTTTGATCTCTGCAATATCATATTCCAAGCCCTTAGATCCCTTAATATAGAAGCTGCTAGATTTTGTGTTATCCTCACTGTCTTTCCAAAATACTCAGATTGTTTCTTTCTGGCTGCCTGCAATATTTTCTCCTTGATCTGGTGTAACAATCGTGCTGTTTGCAGCTGCTGTGAAGGTGTAAGTCAAATAACACCCACAGACAGGAGGGCTTGCTAGCAGAGGTTCTTGATCTGCTTTTTTAAGGAAAGCAACTTTAAGGGGTTTACAATCTCACTTTAATTAAACATGCTTATATCATTCACTTAGTTCAAGGGAAAAAATCAGCACTCAACTTCAGAGAAAACACAGACAGAAATCACAAACAGAAATTACGTAAACAGATCAAATAACACAAATCAGCACACAGGGCTTCTAATTGTCTGTCCATAGCAATACATACATAGTTATCAGAGAGAGAAGCACCAACATCTGGATTTTCAAACCCAGGAGGCTCCTTAATGGCTATTTAGAGTCTTGTATGGCCAAATTATATGAACACTCTTCCAATGAGAGCTAAATGCTAACCTCGGAGTATATATACATTTCTTCAGGGTCAGAGGGCATCATAACCATGTGACTCAAACTCATGTGAATTAGGCTTCCTCGTGACTTAATCAGGTCATCAAAGACTCTTGATTCAATCAAAGACTCTTCATTCAAACAAAGGCAAAATTCGGTCAAAGGCACTTGATTGCCTTAGTGCTAAGAAGCACTCCAATAGAAAAAAAAAACAGCAAAAAGTCCCAATTTGCTTGCCATTAAAGCTAGGAACTCTGGAAATTGACTGCAATATTCCTAGGAGTTTTCCTTTTGGGATCCTTTTCAAGAGGCAATCAGAGGATTCTTTCCATTTCTATTTTACTCTCTGGTTCTAGAGTATCAGAGCAGTTTTCCTTGCTAATTTTTTGAAACATGATGTCTAGGGTTTTTTTTGTTTATCATGGCTTTCAAATAGTCCAATAAATTTTAAATTATCTCTTCTGGATCTATTTCCCAGGTCAGTGGTTTTTTCCAATGAGATATTTCCCATTGTCTTCTATTTTTTTCATTCTTTTGATTATGTTTTACAATTTCTTGATTTCTTATAAAGTCGTTAGCTTCCATTTGTTCCATTCTAATTTTTAAGAAATTGTTTTCTTCAGTGAGCTTTTGGATATCCTTTTTCATTTGCTCAATTCTGCTTTTTAAGTCATTCTCTTTATTAGCTTTTTGGACCTCTTTTGCCATTTGTGTTACTCTATTTTTTAACGTGCAATTTTCTTCAGTATTTTTGGATCTCTTCTAGCAAGCTTTTGACTCATTTTTCATGATTTTCTTGTATCACTCTCATTTCTCTTCCCAATTTTTCCCCTACTTCTCTTATTTGATTTTCAAAATCTTTTTTGAACCCTTTCATTGCCTCTGACAAATACATACTTTTCTTGAAGGCTTTTGATGTAACATCTTTGACTTTGTTGTCTTCTTCTGGTTGTATGTTTTGATCTTCTTTGTCACCAAAGTAAGATTCCATAGGGTGAGTTTTTTATGCTGTCTGCTCATTTTCCCAGCCAATTACTTGACTTTTGATTTCTCTGTCAAGGTATGACTCTGCTTCTAGAGTGGACAAGGCTCTGTCCCAACCTTCAGGGGTTTTGCTCAGCTCCCTTCAGAGCTATTTCTGTGCACCTGTAATTTTTCAGTTATTCTGTAATGGTATGATCCAAGGAGAGGTTTTTACTCATCTCCTGGCCTGTGCCCTATTCTGTGAGCAACCTTAAGCACTCTTTTCTGCCTTGGAACTTTGAGGAGCATTTCCTCTCCACAGCCACCACAAGCTCCACCACACCAGCACTCCTCCTCACCCTAGTATTACCATCCGGGACTGCCACACAAGTCCAAGTTGGAAAAATAAAGAGAATCCTGTCTCCTTCCCAGCAAAGAGATCCTTGCAATCTGGCTCTCATCAGCTGCTTGATCTCCCCACTGTTTGTGGGTCTAGAGCTCCAGAAGCAGCTGCCACCACTGCTGCCTCTTCCTCTACCACCACCTCCATTGCCCCTAGTATGGGGCCAAACCATGCTCTTCTCTCACTCGGGTCTGAAAGAATTTTCCCTCTGACTTGTTAAATTGTCTTTCATGTTTGTTGGTTAAGAATTTTGGCATTCACCACAGCTGCCAGTGATTCAGTGCCCTGAAGCCTGCTCCAGCCCTGTCTATGTTGGCATGGTCCTTGCTGGACTATGCTCCACTCCCAGCCTGGTGCAACAGACCTTTCCTGTGAGTCTTCCTTGTTGTCTTGGACAGGAGATTTATTTAACTCTCTCATTTTGTGTGTTCTGTAGCTCCAGAATTTGTTGACAATCATATTTCACTTGTATTTGGTGGGGTTTGTGGGGAGACCTCAAGCAAAACCCTGCTTCTACTCTGCCATATTGACTCCTAAAGCACCACTGATTAGACAAATGAAAGTTAAACAACTCTGACATACTACCTTACACATACAAGACCAATTAATATGACATAAAAGGACACAGGCAAATTTTAGACAGGTGGTGGGAAAATTGGGACACTAATACACTGTTGGTGGAGTGGTGAACTGATCCAACCATTCTAGAGAACAATTTTGAACTTTTCCCAAAGGGCTATAAAATTGTACATACCCTTTGATACAGCAATGCCACTACTAAGTCTGTGTTCCAAAGATTTTTCAAAAAGAAAAAAAAAAACAATTCTATAAAAATTATTTTTTTTTAAATTCCGTGAACACTTTTTAAAGAAATTCTGGTTTAGATCAACACCAAATTCAAACCTAAAAGAAGAAAAATTATTTTTAACTATTTATACAATAAAAACAACTCAACCTGTCTTTCTTGCATATGCTACTGACACCAAAAAAAAAATGGAAAATGGATGAGTGACTTACAGAAATGGTTGCTGTGTGAAAGGGTTCCAGCTAAGTCCAATTCCTTTGAGAAATACTTTTAAAAAAAGGAAGATCGAATGAAATGAAGATATTACAGAATAAAGGAGAAATGTTATTTATCTTTTCTATGTAATCTAGGCCTGTACCAGTCTAGGCAACTCTTGCTGCTTCATAAGAGCATGTCCTATTATTGGTTTGTGACCACTTCTCACCCAGAACAATCTCCATCTGGGTTCTGGAGTGCTCCAAGAGGCAACCTCCTGGCCAGACCACATTCACATAAGCTGTAGACCTCCCTGTGTTTCTTCTCATGCTAACCTTGGCTGGAGAGAAATGATTCATTGTGCCTTTTTCTTAGATTTTTATCTGGTGCATTTTCTAGTTATTTTTTAGTGCATTATTGGTGGGGTAGTAGGGGGAGATGTGGTGAAGAGTCAGCAGCATTGTTTCCTGCTACTCTGATAACATGGTTCCACTTCTCAGATCTCTGAATAATTGAAATCCTTTCATTACAATTACATCACCACTCTGTGCTAGATATGTTTTATTTCAATGCAAGTCAACTGAATAAGCATTTGTTAAGTACTGACTATGTACTTGCCACTGCATTCAGCACTGGGGATATAAAGAAAGGAAAAAAAATTGTCAGTACTCTCAAAGAAGTTACAGCCCAATAGGGAAGAAGATATCCATATGACTTTGTGCACAAAAGATATTTTCAGGATGAATTAGCAATAAGCTCAGAGGGAAGGAATTGTGATTAAGGTGAACTGGGGAAGATACTTTGCAGAAAATAAAACTTTGCTTGAGATGAAAAAAGCCATTAAAACATGGAGATAGAGTGGAGAGTAAAGGAGGCAGGGGAACAGCCAGTAAAAATTCCCACAATTGGGAGATTGAGTATTTTGTGTGAGAAGCAACCAGGAAACCATTGCCATTAGATCACTAAGTACAGGAAGGAGAATAAAGTCTAAGAAGCCTGCTAAAGTAAGATGTGTAATGAAAGGTGTTAAAAGCCAAAGAGCAGGTTGTGTGTTTGTTCACAGAGGGAGTCACTGGAACTTATTAAATGGATGAGTGTGTGTGTGTGTGTGTGTGTGTGTGTGTGTGTGTGTGATATGGATAGTTATGTGCTTTAAGAAGATTTTTTTAACATTTAATTTACTTATTTTCAGTTTTTAATATTCATTTCCACAAGTTTTAAATTTTGTCCTCTCCATCCTCCCTCTCTCCCCAAGAGTGCTTGCAAACTGATATGTGCTCTAAACATACTTTCCTCTTAAAGACATATTCACATTAGTCATGTTTCATAGAAGAATTATAAGGAATGGGAGGAACCAGAGAAAGAACAGGACACAAAATAAAAGAACAAATTATTTAATTATTTAATTTTCTTCACTCCATAGTTCTTTCTCTGGATGTGGATGGCATTTTCCATCATTAGTCCTTTGGAAAAGTTTTAGGTCCTCGAATTGCTGAGAAGGGATAAGACTATCAAAATCAGTCCTCAATAGTGTGGCTATTACTGTGTACAATATTCTCCTGGTTCTGCTCACTTCACTCAGCATCAGATCATATAAGTCTTTCAAGGTGTTCCCAAAGTCTGCCTGCTCATCGTTTCATATAGCACAATAGTACTCTATTACATTAATATACCACAATTTGTTCAGAAATTCCCCAAATCATGTGCATCCCCTCGATTTCCAGCTCTTGGCCCCCACATAAAGAGCTGCTATAAATATTTTTGCAGATGTGGGACCTTTTCCCACTTTTATGTTCTCTTTGGGATACAGCCCTAGAAGCATTATTGCTGGGTCAAAGGGTATGTGCATTTTTGTAGTCCTTTGGGGATAGTTCCAAGTTGCTCTCCAGAATGTTTGTATCAGTTCACAACTCCACCAACAATGCAATAGTGTTCCAATTTTCTCATGTTTTCTCCAGCATTTATCATTTTCTGTTTTGTCATTTTAGCCAATCTGACATGAGAAATGTTATTCCTGAGTTGTTTTAATTTTAATTTTTAAATCAATAGTAAATTAGAGCATTTTTTTTCATATGAGTGCAAAAACTTTCAATTTCTTCCTCTGAAAACTGCCCTTTCATATCCTTTGACCATTCACCAATTGTGAACCCATTTTCACTTTATTTTGGTATATAGTGTAAAATATTGTTCTATGCCCAGTTTCTGCCATACTGTTTTTGTCTGCCATACTAAGTTTTTGTCAAATAGTAAATTCTTTTCTGAGAAGCTGGACATTTTGGGTTTATCAAAGAGTAGATTACTATAGTCACTGACTACTGCAGCTTGTTTACCTAACCTATTCCACTGATCCACCGTGCTATTTCTCAGCCAGTACAAAGTAGTTTTGATGATTGCTGCTTTATAATATAGTTTAATATCTAGGGTGGCTAGGCCACCTTCCCTAGCATTTCTTTTAATTCTCCTGATACTCTGGACCTTTCATTCTTCCACATGAATTTTGTTATTATTTTATCTAGCTCTATAAAATATTTTTGGTAGTTTGATTGGTATGGCACTAAATAAGTAAATTAATTTAGGTAAAATTGTCACATTTATTATATTAGCTTAGCCTAACCATGAGCAACTGATATTTTTTCTATTATTTAGATCCAACTTTATTAGTGTCAAAAGTGTTTTGCAATTGTGTTCATATAGGTCCTGGGATTGCCTTGGCAGGTAAACTCCCAAATATTTTATATTGTCTACAGGAACTTTAAATAGAATGTCTCTTTCTATATCTTGCTGTTGGACTTTGTTAGTAATATATAAAAATTCTGAGGATTAATGTGGGTTTATTTTATATCCTGCAACTTTGCTAAAGTTGTTTATCATTTCAAGTAATTTTTACTTGATTCTCTAAGTAAATCATCATATCATCTGCAAAGAGTGATAACTTTGTTTCTTCTTTGCCTATTCTAATTCCTTCAGTTTCTTTTACTTTTCTAGCTAAAGCTAACATTTCTATTATCAAATTGAATAATATGGGTGATAATGGACATCTTTGTTTTACTCCCAATCTTATTGGAAATGCATCTAACTTATCCCCATTACATATAATGCTTGCTGATTGTTTTAGGTAGGTGCTATATATCATTTTAAGGAAGGCTCCATTTATTCCAATGCTTTCTAGCATTTTTAATAGGAACGGGTGTTGTATTGCATTGACTATTTCTGCCTTTCTGCCCTGGATTGTGAGGTTTTTATGCTCAAGTACATGGTTGCTTTTTGTGTATGTTCCACGTATTGAGGAGACAAAGGTTTATTCCTTTCTATCCCCATTCAATTTTCTCCAGAGTTCTATCGTATCTACCTTCTCTAAAATTCTATTCACCTCCTTAACTTCTTTCTTGTTTATTTTGAGGTTAGATTTATCATTTTCAGAGACAGGAAGGTTGAGGGACCCCACGAGTATAGTTTTGCTATCTATTTCTTCCTGTATCTCCCTTAATACCTCCTCTAAGAATTTGGACACTATACCACTTGCTGCATATATGTTAAGTAATGATATTACTTCATTGTCTATGGTGCCTTTTAGCAAGATATAGTTTCCTTCCTTATCTCTCTTAAGTAGATCCATCTTTGCTTTAGCTTTGTCTGATATTAGAATTCCTACCCGTGGCGCCCCCCCCCCCGCTTTTTTTCACTTCAGCTGAAGGCTAATATATTCTACTCCAGCCTTTTTCCTTTAGCCTGTATGTATCCCTCTGGTTCAAATATGTTTCTTGTAAACAACATATTGTAGGATTATTATTTTTTTTAAATCCATTCTGCTATCTGCCTCCATTTTATGGAAGAGTTCATCCCTTTCACATTCACAGTTATGATTACTATATGTGTCTTTCTCTCCATCCTATTCTCCCTCAATTTGTACTTTTATTTCTCCCTTCCACTCCTCAAAAGAGTTTTGCTTTTGACTACATCCTTCTTTAATTTTCCCTCCCTATCCACCCCCTTCCTCGTCTTACCTTCTTCCCTTACTACTTCTTCCCTCTCTTCTTAGCACTTCCCCCTTTCTTTCCCCTTTGCTGTCCTACTACCTATAGGGCAAGTGAGGTGTTATTCCTTCCTTTAACCAAACCCAATGAGAGTATAGCCCAAACAATGCCCTTCTCCCTCTCTTCTTTTCCTCTACTATAATATATTTTTGTGTTTCTTCATGTAGTGTAATTTATCCTTTTCTGCCTCCTCCTTTCCTCTTCTCCTATTACAATCTCTCTGCATCTCTCAATTAGGTTTTTTATTATCACATATGTTAATTTATACCCATACCCTCTGTCTATGTATATCCCTTTAAGATATCATAATAAATATATCATTTTCGAGATTAATAAGTATCATCCTCCCATATAGGGATATAAACAATTTGCCCTTTTTGAATAACATGTTTTTTTTTTCCTTTTTTTCCCTGTTTACTTTTTTATTCCTCTCTTAGGTCTTGTATTTTGAGATCAAACTTTCCATTAACCTCTGGCTGTTTTATCAGGAAGGTCTGGAATTCCCTTATTATATTGAATGTCCATCTCTTTGTCTGAAAAATTATGTTCAATATTCCTGGGTCATTGATCCTTGGTTGTAGTACAAGCTCCTTTGCCTAAGAGAATATTATATTCTAATCCCTCTGCCCTTTTAATTTAGAAGCTGCAAGGTACTGTGTGATCCTGATAGGATCAGGTACTGTGAAAGATACTGTGTTCCATGATATATGCATTGTTTCTTTCTGGCTGTTTACAGTATTTTCTTCTTGACCTGATATTCTGGAATTTAGCTACAATATTCCTTGCAGTATTCAATTTGTGATCTCCTTCAGGAAGTTATTGGTGGATTTTTTGATGACTATTTTATGCTCTGATTCTGGGACCTTGGGGCAATTTTCCCTGACAACTTCTTGGAAGATAGTATCTAGGCTCTTTTTTTTTCATTAGGGCTTTTGGGTAGACTAATATTTTTTAGATCATCTCTCCTGGATCTATTTTCTAGGTGAGTTGTTTTTCCAATAACATATTTTACATTTTCTCCTATTTTTCATTCTTTAGATTTTGTTTGTCGGATTCTTGGTGCCTCACAGAGTCATTGCCCAATTTTAATTCATAATGAATTGTTTTCTTCAATTAGCTTCTGTACCTCCTTTCCTATTTAGCTAATTTCACTTTTCTTTTTCTTTAAGTTTCTTCAGATGTTTAAGTATTTTTTAATTCCATATTTTATTATTTAATTTTTTTGGTTTTCACTATTGATTTCCAAAAGGTTTTGAGAAACAAATTTATGTCCATTTTTACCCTCCCCTCCACTCCAAGATGACATATATTCTAATTGCCCCATTCCCAATTCAGACATCCCATCTGTCACCCCAATCCCCCTTATCCCCTTTCCCCTTACTTTGTTGTAGGGAAAGATAGATTTCTATGCCCAATTGCCTGCATATATTATTTCCCAGTTGCATGCAAAAACAACCTTTTATGAACATCTGCTTTTGAAACATTAAGTACAAAATTCTCTCCCCTCTTCCCTCCCCATCTACCCTCCCTAAGAAGGCAAGCAATTCAACATAAGCCATACATGTATCATTCTGTAAAACACTTCCACAATACTCATGTTGTGAAAGACTAACTATATTTACCTCCATCCTATCCTGTACGCCATTAGTCAGTTTTCTCCCTTGACCCTGTCCCTTTTCAAAAGTGTTTGTTTTTGATTACCTCCTTTCCCTATCTGCCCTCCCTTCTATCATCCCCCTTTTTCATCACCTTCCCCCTACTTTCCTGTGGGGTAAGATGCCCAATTGAGTGTCTATATTATTCCCTCCTCAAATCAAATCTGATGAGAGCAAGATTCACTTATGCCCCCTCACCTGCCCCCTCTTCCCTTCCAATGGAACTGCTTTTTCTTGCCACTTTTATGTGAGATAATTTATCCCATTCTATCTCTCCCTTTCTCCCTCTCTCAATTTATTCCTCTCTCATCCCTTAACTGGATTTTTTTAGATATCATCCCTTCATTTTCAACTTATCCTGTGCCCTCTGTCTATATTCCCTTCAACTCCCATAATACTGAGAAAGGTCTCATGAATTACACACATCATCATTCCATGTAGGAATGTAAACAAAACAGTTCAACTTTAGTTAAGTCCCTTATGACTTCTCTTTCTTGTTTACGTTTTCATGTTTCTCTTGATTCTTGTGTTTGAATGCCGAATTTTCTATTCAGCTCTGGTCTTTTTACTGAGAAAGCTTGAAAGTCCTCTATTTTATTGCAAATCTGTATTTTGCCTTGGAGCATTATACTCAGTTTTGCTGGGTAGGTGATTCTCGGTTTTAATCCTAGCTCCTTTGACCTCTAGAATATCATATTCCAAGCCATTCAATCCCTTAATGTAGAAGCTGTTAGATCTTATGTTATCCTGATTGTGTTTCCACAATGCTCAAATTGTTTCTTTCTGGCTCCTTGCAGTATTTTCTCCTTGACATGGGCACTCTCGAATTTGGCTACAATATTCCTAGGAGTTTTCTTTTTGGGATATTTTTCAAGAGGGGATCTTTGGATTCTTTCAATTTCTATTTTACTCTCTGGCTCTAGAATATCAGGGCAGTTTTTTTGATAATTTCTTGAAAGATGATATCTAGGCTCTTTTTTTTATCATGGCTTTCAGGTTGTACAATATTTTTTAAATTATCTCTCCTGGATATATTCTCAAGGCCAGTGGTTTTTCCCTATGAGATATTTCATATTGTCTTTCATTTTTTCATTCCTTTATAATATCTTGATTTCTCATAAAATCACTAGCTTCCATTTGCTCCAGTCTAATTTTTAAGGTAGTATTTTCTACAGTGGTCTTGTGGACCTCCTTTTCCATTTGGCTAATTCTGCCTTTCAAGGCATTCTTCTCTTCATTGGCTTTTGGAGCTCTTTTGTCATTTGAGTTAGACTATTTTTAAGGTATTATTTTCTTCACTATTTTTGAGTCTCCTTTAGCAAGTCATTGACTTGTTTTTCATTATTTTCTTGCATCACTCTTATTTCTCTTCCCAATTTTTCCTCTACTTCCCTTACATGCTTTTCCAAATCCTTTTTGAGCTCTTTTATGGCCTGAGACCAATTCATATTTTTCTTTGAGCCTTTTGATGTAGGCTCTTGGACTTTGTTGACTTCTTCTAGCTGTATGTCTTGACCTTTTTTGTCACCAAAAAAAGAATCTATAGTCTGAGTCTGAATCTGAGTCTGTTTTCACTGCCTGTTCATGTTCTCAGCCAATTATTTGTATTTTTAAAGGTATGGCTGCTTTTAGAGTAGGGAGTATTTTGTCTCAAGCTTTAGGGGCCTTGTGCTGCTGTTTTCAAAGCTACTTCTGCACAGAAAGCTCTGCCACAGCAGCACTCCTCCTCCCCCAAGAACCACCGACCAGGACTGCAACCCAAATTTAAACAGGGCAAAGCAGGCTCTGCACTTCTGCTCTGGTCTTCAGCTTACTTCCTCCCACTGGGTGGGCCTGGGGCTGGAAGGAAGCCCTGTTGCAACTCTGCAAGAAGCTGCAGAGCTGCCCAACCTCTGCCACCCCCAAGCCTGGGCCTGGGCGTGCACTTCTCTCACTAAGATCCAGGAGTTTTTTCCACTAATCTGCTCTGTTGTCTTTGGCGTTTGTGGGTTGAGGGGTCTGGTGACTGCCATAGCTCAGTGATTCAGGGCCATATGGCCTCTTCTGCCCAGCCTCCAGCCTGGTTGGTCCCATGCTGGGCTGTGCTCTGCTCTGTTCCAAGCTCTGTGCAAAGACCCTTCCCAGAGACCATTCAGGTTGTTCTGGGCTGGTGTCCTGCTTCCCTCTGCTATTTCATGGGTTCTGAAGCTCTAGAATTTGTTCAGAGCCATTTTTACAGGTATTGGGAGGGACCTGGGGGAGAGCATAAGCAAATCCCTGCTTTCCAGCTGCCATCTTGCTTCCCCCCCCCCACAATTTTACTTTTCAAGGAGTTGTTTTCTCTAATTAGATTCTGTACCTTCTTACCCATTTGTCCAGTTTTACTTTTTAAAGATTTGTTCTCATCAGTGAATTTATTCTTCCATTTTGTCCTTTGGAGTTTTAAAATAACTGGCCATTTTTTTCTATTACTCCTCTAATTTGGCTCTTAAAATCCTCCTTGAGCTCTTGCAAGAGAGCTTTTTTGGGCTTCAGATCAGTTCATATTCCCTTCTGAGGTTTCAGATATGGGTATAATGTCAATGCTGTCCTCTTCTAAATTTGTATTTTGGTCTCCCCTGTCCCCATATTAATATTCTATGGTGTTTGCTTTTCTAGTTTGCATTGCGATTGGCTTTTTCTTGTCTTTTTTAGTGGATCTTTGCTTCTGGGACACAGGAGCTCTGTCCCGAGCTTCTTGTGCTAGGAATTGGGGCCCTGGTTAAAGGCTTTATGTGCTGTGGTCTCTGGTGCTGTCAGCTAGAAGCTATATAATGCTCCAGCTCACCTGGTGCTGAGTTGGAGCTGGCTGGTGCATGACAAGGTAGAAGCCAGGTGATGTCTTTCTGAGTTTCCCCATGGTTATCCTGAAGTTCACAGTGTGAGGTATGAGAGAGGAGTGTTCTGGCTGCTGAAAGTCTCCTCTTCCCCTATGGTTTCACTAAAGCATGGGTAGCTTGAGCCACCATCTGCACTGGTATCTGCCAATTTCCCTGGCTGTGCTAAGGCCTGGGGTCTTGGCGTTGGTGCTTGCTGTCTCCAACTTGTCTGGGGCTCAGGATCTCCTGCTGGTCTGCTGAGGTGGGGCTTCCTGGGACACCTCCCATCCTGCACTGGTCCCCTTCAGCCACAGCAAGAAGGACCCTTTCTGTTGATCTCTCTAGCTTCCTGGGCTAAAAAATTTCTGTACCCCTACTTCTGCCTCTCCTATTCCAGGATTTTTCCTGGGACAATGTTCTCTGAGTTTTTCAATGTCAACGGGGTGAGTGGGATGACAAAACTTGTGATTTACTCACCCAGTTTGGCTCCTGTAAATTCAAGTAGGTGATTTTCAAGAATTTAGTCTGTGAGCTGATAGCCCCAGTGGTAGCTGCTGCTGCTGCATCAGGCCCTGTGCTTCTCTTTCACCCATGTATGATAGACTCCCATCCTGCACTGAGGGGTTTGGTAATTGCCACTGCCACCAGGGCTGCTCCCACTCTGCTATGGTCGGATATAGACCTGCATGCTCTATGCTCTCCCAGCCCCATGGAACGGATCCTTACCGTCAAACTTTGAATGCTCCCAGACTTTAAATTTGTTACAATCTCTCTGTCTCTCAGTGGATTCTGCCACTCTCAAATTTGTTCAGATTCACTTTTGTAAAGGCATCTGAAAAAATTTTTGAGAGCTCAGGAGCATCCCTGCTTTCACTTCCACCACCTTGGTTCTGCCCCCTCAGAAGATTAATTTGATTAAAACAACTCTGCAGTACCACCTTCCACCTATCAGATTGAATAATGTGACAAAAAAAGGAAAATACTAAATGTTGTGAAGGATGTGGGAGAATTGGACACTAACGCACTGTTGTGAACTGATCCAACCATTCTGGAGAGCAATTTGGAACTGTGCCCCCAGGGTAACCAAAATGCACACCTTCTTTGATCCAGCAATAGCACTACTAGACATGTAGCCCAAAAAGATCATAACATGGGAAAAGGACCTATATGTGCAAAAAGTATTTATAGCAATCCTTTTTGTGATGACAAAATATTGGAAATTGAGGGGATGCCCAGCAATTGGGGAATGGAACAATTGTGGTATATAAGTGTGATAGAATATTATTGTGCAACAGGAAATGATAAACTGGTAGATTTTGGGAAAACAAAAACAGAAAGACTTGTATGAACTGATGCAAAGTGAAGTGAGCAGAACCAGGAAAACATGTACACAGTATCAGCAACATTGTGTGATGGTCATTTACGAAGTACTCAGGTTTTCTCAGCAACATCCAAGACAAATACAAAGGACTCATGAAGAAAAATGCTATCCACATCCTGATAAAGAAATAATGGAAGGGGGGCAGAGCCGAGATGGTGGCTGGGAAGCAGGGACTAGTGTGAGCACCCCACCAAGTCCCCTACAAAAACCTATAAAAAATGGCTCTGAACCAGTTCTAGAACTGCAGAAGCCACGGAATAGCAGAGAGAAGCAGGGCTCCAGTCCAGGACAGCCTAGATGGTCTCTGGGTAAGGTCTATCCCACACAGAATTTGGAGCCGAGGGGAGCAGAGCAGAGACCAGCATGGGTGGCATGGACCAACCAGACCAGCAGCTGGGCGGAGAGTGCCTTAGCACCCTGAATCAGTGAGCTGTAACAGTTACCAGACTCCTCAACACACAAACACCAAAGACGACAGAGAAGGTTAGTGGGAAAAGCTGCTGGGGACAGGGAGTTTGCAGTTCCGCCACTGCCCCAGGGGCATTGGAAGGGAGGCAGCTACAGAACTACAGCTGCAGTTGCTTCTGGCCCCAGGCCCACCTGGTGGGAGGAATTAAGGGGCAGATCAGAGTAGGAGTGCAGAGCCTGCTTCAGCAGGCTCTAAGTCCGGTCCTGGTTGGGGGTTCTTGGGGAGGGAGGAGTGCTGGTGTGGCAGAGCTGGCGCATCCCTCAAGCTTGGAACATAGAACTCTGTACTCTACAAGCAGTCATACCCCATTGAAAAAATCAAGGGTCAAGTGAGTTGGCTGGGAACGTGGCCAGGCAGTGAAAATGCACCCAGATTCAGTCTCAGACTTTGGAATCTTTCTTTGGTGACAAAGAAGACCAAAACATACATCCAGAAGAAAT